>CM065902.1:80167500-80275000 GCA_033439115.1 Firmiana major
GAGGAATAAGTATTAGTATGAAGAATGGAAAGATAGATGTGATTTGGTGATGGGTGAAGACTGAACAAGGAAGGAGCAACAAAGGAGTAGCATATGATTGAAAAGAAAAATGATAAGTAGGGAAAGAACCTCGCGCAGAGCATGATAGGCGTCCTCATAAAACCTCAAGGCTTCAACCCAGTCACGTCGGAACTCTGCATATACAGCAACCTACCCATTTCGTGGGTGACAAAGAAATGAGCAAATATTCTATGGAATGAATAATAAAAAGTAAGAAAGCTATTCTTTTAGTAATACCTTGAAGCAGTAGCGAACTTGGAGGTCGAGAGAGGAGAAGGCCTTCTTTTCAATGCGAGCTTTAATCCTTCGACCTTCGTCTCTGTAAAAGCTAGTTGCTAATTCGACCAAGGTGGCGCCCAACCTGACATTAGAATGTATGGACATATCATATTCTTATAAAGTGGACGGAATTAATGTAACTAATATCATTGTTTGACAAAAGAAAAGGAGAAAAAAAAAAAGAGCACCTTTGAAGAAAGTTATTGAGTTGAGAAGGATCGGGGTTGAAAAGGAGTAGGTACTTGGAATCTACCTCTGCTCGCTTCCGTAAGGCAAGCAGACGATCTTCACTAACGTCATCCGATTGCAGCACCACCACAAGAAGCAGCAATTTGATGTTCCTTGGACGAATAGCCGCTTTCAGTTCATCCAGATCCGAGCACACTTGGACCCACTGCGCAGGGTCTCCTGACACATGATCCCAGGAGAAGAGGGCGCCCACTACCGCGGGGATCTTGGTCCTGTGCTTCACCAGCCAATCCCTTTTTAAAATGCCGCCACCTGAAGAAGATGAGGTGGACTTGGAGGAGCGAAGAAGAAGACGGGAGAGCTTGGAGAAGTCGGGCAAGGCCAAGGTGTTGATGCGAGGCTGCTGGGAAAGGAGACGGCTCGATATCAACACATGCAGCTCTGGGCATCCCACCAACGCTACCAGGTTCACTGGTGGACTTCTCAATTCTTCTGGGTACTCTTCCATCGATGAATTTTTTTTCCTTTTCTCTTCTCTGCACTTTCTCTCACTGTTTCTTAGTAAATAGCTAGATTGATGGATGCCTACAGTTGGGTTCAGTTCAGTTCCCAATTTCTCATATTGGGTTAGGCCTACTTTGGTATTGAATTTTAGACTTCTCGTACACACATCATAAACCGCTCTCGAACCAATCCCCAGCTTTGAAATGGGCCAATAAGAACACACTTATATCGGTTTCTCTGATTGTAAGCCCAAATCTGAGGGAATGGGCTTCCAGCCCTTTCTTATATTTTGAACTTGAATTTTGAATTTTCGGGTGTTCCTGAAATTATTGTCTAATTAACTATTTGAGCAACATATAATTTAAATACAAAGTGCTGATGCGCAGTGCAATGCAAGCCATGCTATTTATTTTGTCAACCAGACTTAGACTCTTGAATCTCGATTCTTGAATCAACTAGTAACTACAATATAGAAAAAAAATATATATATATATCTTATACATGGTTATAAGAATTTTTTATTTTACAAAAAAAATTAAAAAATTACAATGACAATGTATATCTCATTTTATTTATTTTATATGTTTTTAATATATTCAAGATAAATATCATTATTTTCATTTCATTTATATAATTAAAAAAAATTCATTTACTATGCATAGAATAATTATTATATATATATATATATATATATATATATATATGTATGAAAGAAAAGTACTTAATGCAGCAGTAATAATAACGCGCATGTGATCTACGGTACATGGAAGCATAATTTAGTTGATCCAACATAAGCTAATTTCGGTCTGCCATATGAACTATTATCATGAAAAGATACATATTTCAAAAAAAAAAAAATATCATGAAAAGATGCAAGCATAGCAATTGCAGATGGAATGGCCAAAGTTTCTGTGTCACCTCTATGCGTCATTGGTTTGGCCACTGACTGATCAATAATAGACCCCATTCCTCTGCCTTTACTTTCGCTCTTATCCCTATAATCTGTCTTTCTTTCTCCATTAAGCATTGAAGCTCCCCCAGCGACGAACGCAGTCCCCCTACCATCTCTCTTTTCTTTTTCCTACGCCCCTCCCCTTTCCCAGAAACCTATATAATTTTGCAATGACATTTAGCTACTTAGGCTTGATTTCGATGACAAAAGAGGCAAGCCAATTTTTATTTTATAATTTTTATATTGTTTAATTAAATTTTAATAATTATTTTATTTTTTTCAATTCCAAAAGAATCAATCTCATTTCACCTTCAAACCATAACCATACTTTAATAAGATAAAAATACTTTAAAAATTTCAGTCACCTCCCTTTGATATGGAAAATCAATTTAATATATATATATATATATATATATATATATATAAGCTGAGAATGGTCAAGTCAACATCCAAAAAAAAAAAAAACACTCTTGGATTGTATCTTCAACATCCAGCTGTTTGCATAATGCATTGCAAGCCCTAGCTCTAGGCCCTGGTGTTTCCAATTTTCTGATACAGTTTCTCATCTGAAAGTAATAATAAAATCTTTTCCCACCAAGTATAAAGGAAAAAGAAAAAAAAAAAAAAAAACACTAAATGTCTTCTGATGACAATAATATTATCATTATCAGTCCAGCTTCAAGAGATGATGCCTCCACCTCCACTACCATCACTGCCAGCTCCACCTGCCCCTCCCTCACCCCGTCCCCATCGGCTGCTCCGGTCGTTCTGTCCTGGCCCTCTGATGGAAAGCTGAGCCTTGAGTGGATCCAGCATATCATATCTGCGTTTGACTGGTCTTCAAGAAATCTGCCCCCCTCGGCCTTCTCCTCCGTGTTTCCTGTTCCGGTTTTTGATGCCCTCGTCCTCACTGCTTCTAAGATCCTCCACAAAGAACCCAATTGCCTCCAAATCGAGACCGTCGACTCCGATTTAACGGTTGTGGTGGTTGGCGATCTTCATGGACAATTGCATGATCTTCTATTCCTCCTCAAAGATGCTGGCTTTCCTGCCCAAAATCGTATCTTTGTCTTCAACGGGGATTATGTTGACAGAGGAGCTTGGGGTATTGAGACTTTCTCGCTCTTGCTAGCTTGGAAGGTACTTCTAGTTTTCTGATTTCCTTTATGGAGGATACACTTTTTTACATGTTTTACAATCCACTTGTTTTAGTAGTTCAGTACCATCTTCCATGCGCAGTTTGTAAATGAATTTGCCTCAATAGGAGAGATTCTTAGCACCCTCGATTATAATCAATATGACAATCAATTACACTGCCGCACTGCTGACTATGCAGATTTTTAGATTTGTATTTTCTTTTCCTGCTTCTTTTTGGTTGCGAAGCATGCTCTAGCCACCTAGTTCCATGCTTACCTTTTGGTGGTCAAATCTAAAGGTCCCTTTCTTGTCTCACAAATTAAGCTTATTTCTTTTCCTTAAATTAGATTGGATTTTGATTATGGGCACAGATCTATTAATAAAACTATATATATATCTATTATGTTGATGATTAAATGAAATATGACAAGATATCATATTCTTCTAGGTTTTCATGCCACATAGAGTTTATCTCCTTCGTGGAAA
The DNA here is from genome assembly GCA_033439115.1 of Firmiana major. Taxonomy (NCBI): domain Eukaryota; kingdom Viridiplantae; phylum Streptophyta; class Magnoliopsida; order Malvales; family Malvaceae; genus Firmiana; species Firmiana major. The sequence goes on from CM065902.1 coordinate 80,171,108, forward strand.
TCATGAATCTAAATACTGCACCTCTGTTTATGGATTTGAGAAGGAAGTTCTGACAAAGTATGGGGACAAAGGTAAGCATGTGTATCGCAAATGTTTGGGTTGCTTCGAAGGACTTCCTTTGGCCTCTATAATTGCTGGGCGTGTATATACCGCTCACGGGGGGCTTTTCCGCAGCATTCCTGTCACCCATTCAAAGAGGTCAAAAGGGAAGAAGAATCGTAGGATAAGCCTCAACCCTGAACCTAGCTCCTTATGTCTTGGTTCTTTGGAGGAATTATCAAAGGCTAGAAGATCAGTCCTTGATCCTCCATGGGAAGGATTGAATTTGATTCCTGGTGATGTGCTATGGTCAGATCCATCAATGAGCCCAGGTCTTTCCCCAAATAAGGAGAGAGGCATCGGCTTGTTATGGGGTCCTGACTGCACCGAGGCATTCTTAAAGAAGTTCAAACTAAAGGTAATATCATAATTGTGTTTTCCTTTCAAAGATTTCGTGGATAAGTTTAACAGTTCCTTTGGTATTTGTGTAACTAAATTATTTTGCCTCCACTCTCCATCTAACATTAGTACAGATATTTAAACTGTCTGATATTTTGTTGGTGGTGATATTTTTCTAGTTGAATATGTAAACATGCTATTTCTCGCTAACTCCGTTATTTCTAGCTAACTCTCTGTAAACATGCTATTTATGTTTGTATTAAATTTTTAAAAAGAGGTATCTTATCTAACTTAACGTTATTCCAGTTTAATATGTTCCTAGGTGCTTTCCATTCTTTAAAGTCATGCATTCAATCTGCAATTTAGTGTGAGATGAAACTACTTCAGCCATTATTTGTTATATATGAACAGAGGTTTGATGAGCCATGGCTTTTTGTTTTCTAATTTGAAGGCTGTAAAATTGAGTAATGTTAATGACCTGAAAGTTAATCCTGTTATCTCAATAAGATACAGGGATGGAAAAATTATGGTAGCAAAATGCACTTCAGGTTGGACAAGCTATTTTTTTGTCTAAACCTGGGTCATTCGTGGAATATTACTTTCAAATTATGAGGATGTAGAAAGCTGTGGAGTTGGCAGTTGTTCTGGTATGAGCTGGACAATTTGGAAGCCCCATATTCATTTTTTGCCTAGATTTGAATCTAATTCTGGGATGAAATGCATTACTAAATGTAATCAGATTTGCTAATTGAGAATTGCCGATCCAAGTCCAAGTTTTATGCTGGCAGATAATGCTTATTATTAGTCTACATCTGGATATTATTAGAACATGCATATTTATGAGTGTTAGTTAAGAGAACGAGTTGATAGGGCTTGCCTGTCAAAACTTGCACTTTGGATGCAAGTGTTTGGAGAGTATTAGTAAGATAATAACTTGATGTCGTACAAACTAACTGGTATACTCTTATTGCTTGTTAAACTTTGTCTTTGTTTTTGTTCAATAAACTTGAACTTTAGTTCATTCTGTCTTTAATTGTTTGAGTGAAATTTAAATCATATGTTACTATGATTCTTTTATTTTTATAATTCATATATTATTTATTACAGCCGTTACCCTTTGGAGCTAGCTCTTGTTTTGTTTTCAAAATATTGATAGCGTGGTTGTTATTTGGTGCCATTGCCTCAGCTAATCATCAGATCTCATGAAGGCCCCGATGCAAGAGAAAAGAGGCCTGGTCTTGCAGGAATGGATGAAGGATACACCATAGATCACGATGTGGAGTCAGGGAAGTTGATAACTCTGTTCAGTGCTCCCGACTACCCACAATTTCAGGTATCTTCATGATCTTCAATGGTTTACTTTTTCCCTCAAAATTTAAAATCCACCCTTCTGGCTTTGATTCTATACTATAAATGACAACTTATATATGTGTTTTGGTTTGAGTTTTATCCGCAACATCTTTTCAAATATTTTCAGTGGACTTTTACCTAGATTTTATATTACTCATATTTTGTGTGATTATATTTAGTGTTTAAGATGAGATATCCTTTGTGTGATATCATTGAAGTGTTTTGGGACGTTTTAATGCTCCTAAATGTGTCTTTGGGCTTCCATAGTGGAAGTAGAAGTAGAAGGCCTTTTTTTATTTTTTTGCAGGTCTACTCTTTTTATGGTAGAATCATAAACTTGGACATTGTTCCATTGAAGTGGTCTGGTGGGCTTGTTGAAATGCATCAAAGGGGTATACGTATCTTAAATGGATAGATACTTGATGTACTGAGGTTGATTTGTATTTTGGGTGTTTATAAGTTAGGTATCTGTTTATGAATGTCTTGTTCAAGTGAAAAACTAAGTAGAATGAGTTGATGTTTTTGGACTTCTTTTTACTTTTTCATTTTGTACTTTTGGTATAAAGGATGTAGTCTTACTATAAAGTAATTGACAAGAAAAAAAAAATATGACATTGTGCTGTGTATAGAGCATGTGTCTTGTAGATCATTTAGAGTAAGGTCCTTCAAACTATAGCCCCTTTATCATATACTTAATTTTTGTTACTTCATTCTTCAAGTACACTCATTTCTAATTCTATCTTTTCTAGTATACCAACAAATCCATTATATCGATATATTCTCAACTAGACTCATCTTTTGCTGATGTTGGCTCTTGCCTCACATTGAGTTCCAGCACTCATTGTTGGCCTTATTTTTTTCACGTAGAATATCTCTTAATATATTACTATGAAGTATTGGATACCCTTTTTTTTTTTTTTTTTTATTACAGAGACGCATCCATTATAGCTATCTATGTCAACTACACTCATTTTTGCTGATGTAGGCGCTTAGAATAGTTGCTGGACGTTGATTTCTACCATTCATTGTTGGCCTTATTGTTGTTGCCTAGAATCTCTTAATGATATTAGTATGAAGTGGTGGATATTCTTGTGACAAGCCCTATATTTGAGTCAATGTTGTTTGCTTCCTGTTGGGTGCAACACAGTCTGACCTTTTGTATTTTGTGCATTATTATATTCAGTTATTGTGGACCTAGCTAAAGGGAATAAAATAGGTAATCAGTATCTGCAGTTTTACTTTGGAGATACTACCAGAATTTATCTCTCTTTTGTCCTTCTGAGAAATTTGGTTTTGCAATAGGAGAATCAAGGGTGTAGAATTTTAACTGCTTCTTGCACGGCTGATTCAAAAATCACTCGTGGATGAAGGTAATATTAATAAATGTACATGACAGATTACAGTTAGCTGATAAAGATCTGCCAGGATTTAGATAAAATTGTGCCAACTTAAGTACCCTATCTATTTTACTAAGGTGTTGTAGAGGAAACTGTGGATAGAATCCTAGAGGGAACAAGGACAATATATTTGCTATGGAGTGTTATATTCTCCGAGTATCTTCTCGATGATATTTGACTGGTAAAGCCGATTTTGGCATTGTCCTTAGATCTGCTGTAATTCAACTTGTTAATTTTTTTTCTTTCTATAATGCAGGCAACAGAAGAGAGATACAATAACAGAGGGGCATATGTTGTATTGAAGCCCCCTGATTTTGATGATCCCGAATTCCATAGTTTTGAAGCAATTACCCCAAGACCAAAGGTATCAAACTGGCTTACATAAAATGTAAACACCGACAGCACATTTAAGACCATATGTATTAATTCGCTTAGATTTGCTAGTTTTACGGAAATGATACATCAAACTATGTTCTCTAAGCATCTAATTAGTGCAATGGAACCTCCTATGCAGGTCAATCCATACTATGACTACGAGGACGTGATTGATTCTGATGAAGACTTGGACCTGGCATCAATGGTGACTGCCTTGTGATGTTTGGGCTCTGCATGCCCTATACAGTCATTGATCATAGTTGAAAGTTGTAGATTTATATTTTCCATTTTTTTGGTGTTCATTATTTATTCCTTCAAGACGCAGTATCATTCGCTTTATCGCTGCTTGTAATGTTTCAAGTCTCGACTCAAGGTGGTTGTACGGAAAAAGATATCTTGTGTGTGTTTGATTTTTCCTTTCTAAAAACTGTTAAGAAATGATTATTTTTTAAATGGAAGAGTAGACAGGGTATGGTATTCGCACCGTTCTATAAGGAAGAAAGTGGGGAGACGCGCAATTATTATAATCTCATATCTGAAAACATGTGATTCCATTACATTACTAGGGAGGGATCAGGCAAAAATTTGTCATCATCCGATGACACTGAATTTTTGAAATTTTTATACAACGAATGTGAAAAGCTGGTAGCAGCAGCCAATAAGAAAATATGTTTCATAAAAAAGGAAAAGAACCTCTATAAAATCGGCAGCATACAAATTTTCCTAGTAATATTCACTACGGATAACCATAAGCTGCTCGTAAAAATCAGGCTGACTAAATGATAAAAAGAGCTTAAACTACTGACATACACTATTTTTATATTAGAAACGAAAAAATATTGCACATGTTCAAAATTAAAACAGTGGCATGCTAATTCGAGCTGCAGAGCGAAGCTTGAAAGTACCACACATTGATTCACACTGCTTTCAAAATCCCCCGGCTTTAATCCTAGTCACTTCCCTCACCTCTTCACCCGGTTGATGGAGCTCCACTAGTCAGATTTGTTCAAAAGGAACACGTACAAACAACTGTCCATGAAGGGTTACCACCGCAGACGTTTGATGTGGGTCAATCCTTGATGGCAAGCTGACAACCTAACACCAGAAAACAAATTTTTCAACATCCTGGGAGAGACCGAGGGGGAAGGGGGAGGGAGGGGGGGAGGGGCGATAGAAGAGAATAGCAGCATCACAGCCACAATAAAATTTCTTTCCCACATTTATAATATGATTATGACATCAAATATTTTGGTATTCGCTTGCAATCCGGCTTTTGCCAACAAAGTTGCGAAGCAACAACAGTGGTTTGATGCATGTAGCAATGGTAGAATGACAGCATTGATAAATGACTAGCGAAGTGGCATAATTATTATATAGCCCAATCTCATGGATGTGAAACTCACAGAAGAGAATAAAAAATGGCATACAGATATATTCATAATAATGAACAATGACGACAGATAAAGATACACTGGGAAGTTTATTCTAGCTGATAATAAACCAATTAGATCAATATTTTCCTCCCTAGAATACTTTATTTCTAACTTCTTGTATATGCCACACACCTTTTTAAATGGTGTAACACCCCAAGGATTATCCGGATGCTCAGGTTCGCCACTTATTACTAGGCGTCCTGCAGGATCAGATTGAACACGCACCTAAAGTTGCAAGATAACCACATAAGAAAAACTTCCATAGAGAAAGCATTAACTTCATTGCCAGAAAAAAATGAACAATGACTTAAAGCTCTGCAGATCACACTCATGTTCCGTAAAACCAAATTCTTAGTAAAGCTGCATTTTTTGGGCCAATCTTCAAATGATCATTCCAAACAATGCACTATTTGTAGACATTGGTTCTAACTTATGTCATAAATGAAAATGAAAACCATAAATAATTTTAGTGATTTGTGTACTTACCTCCTCACGAAGAAGACCTGGAACTAAAGCATAGACCTCAAAACAATCTTTCTGTAAAATAAAAAAAGTCAAAACTTTCAAAAAAAAAAGGGAAATACATGTCATTTCTGAAGAGAAGGAGCATGCAAACTTACAGTTTTCTGCACATTGATCTTAACCCAATCCGCTGGGGGTCCAATATCAACCACTGCTGTCTCCACACTAGCCAATTAAGAAGTCAATATATTGCATCCAAAGAAACTACACAAAATTATTTCACATCAAACAAATTGTTAAAGCCCATGGTTAAATCCCATAAATTATAAAATGGATCTTAACTGTGCCTTAGATACTTTGGTACGAGCAGCTTTGACAGCATGGTCCAAGTAAGATGGTTTCTTACGTTTAAGCAAACCTGCATTAATACACAAGAATCCAGCTTCATCAGCTTTAAAACAGCCAGAAAAAAGTTCTAGTTAAAGGACATACCCAGGCTTTTAAGCTGCTTTTCACGCTTTTGCAGAGGAATAGAATTCTTATCCTACCAAAAAAAAAGGGATAAATTGAAAAATATCATGATCAACAGATTACACGTTAAAATGCACAGGACAGGGAGAGGCACTACTCTTCTTTTCCTCTTTTTCCCCTTTACGGATGAATAGGAAAAAAAGGGAGACAAATTGTTAGCTTGATCTGCAGACGCACCTTAATTATTGGGCCACCGACTTCACCATTACGAAAATGGCGTTGTGAGTGCCAACCCTGCATGGCACGTGCAGCTGCATCCCTTCGTGCTCGACCTGATCCTGAAGCCTAATTACAACCAGCATCATAAAAAAGTTGGAATCTAAGAAAGATAAACCTCACAAACCTATTCTAATCAGACACGTAACAAGCTTTGCAAAGTATAACAATCAACACACAACTTTTAAGCACGCAAGGGTGAAAAAACAGGATGCATGAAGTTGACTACACTGAATACATATAAACCTATCACAATCTAAATCCGTTTCTCTTTCTTTTTTTGGAAATATGATAGTAAGAAGATAGTTCTTATTACCTGATTATCAACGTTTCTAGGCTCTGATTGGGAAGCAATATGTATATTAAGCTCACCCCCGCATTTCTTTTGCCTTTCATAATCAAGGAGTGCCTGAAGAAGCACAAAAACTATAAAGAAAAAAGAAAAAAAATACAGCATGGAATAAGAACTGTCTCAAGTATAGAATATAGAATATACATGAATCACAAATTAAATTACTGAGCCACAAAGCCACTTATGACATATCATATCAGGTCAACCTCTGTCACCAATAAGGTACTCCACTCGATGCACCAGTATAGCATCCAGTATAGCATCAGGTTGAAAGGAAGTTGAGTCCTTCCCCAACCACACCCCCCCCCCCCCCCTTTTTTTTTAATTCAATGCAACTTAATTTGCAAAGTTCGGAGAGCACCATAACTAAAGAAGCAGAGCCATGTCCGAATTTCTTTTTTTTTAAACAAAGTGATGCAAGACTATTTACCTAAGAGTGCATGATTCATAATGTAAAATACCTTCTCATAGAAACCACGAAATGTCCATGAAACAGTGGTACAGGTCCTGCCCATATCCAAACAGAAAATACATAACTATCATTGATCCTTCGAGGTAAGGGAGCAATATAAATAAATATGTGTGTGTGTGTGTGTGTGTGTGTGTGTGTGTATATAGAGAGAGAGAGTGAGGGAGAGACAGAACTCAATATAGCAAAAATAAACTTTTACTTCACAATGAGCAACATTTGCCCTTAAGAACAATGGTTCATAAATGATTTAAAAACATAATTGATTGAACCACATTATCAATTTCTTAAATAAGGTGATTTGCATATGCAAGCTAAAAAACAAGACTGAGAGTAACTCTGCATCTTGTTCCTTACTTTGGGGGCTTGAAAGATTCTCCCACTTGCCGCCACAATTTACATGAAGTTACCTAACCATAGTAAAAAGTGGTTTATATCACAGTTGAAACAGAAAAAAATGCACATAAAGAGTTCAATTTACAAAATATAGTCAGCAGAGCAATCCATACAACAAACAGTGGCATGATATACGCACTAATTGGTTCAAAAGAAGTTCTTTAAAATGTGTACCTGTGTGAGAGAGAGAAAGAGAATCCACAGAGGATTAAGTTCGAAGTGAACATATTGTACAATAAAGCACGGTGAAATTTGCATATGATTTTATAATCTAATATAAGTTCTCAGAAAGCAAAAACTTATATGTGCAGAAATGTAATATTTCTGAGTAATTCAGATATCTAACATAAAGCAATGAAGACCATGCATAATTATAGGAGACAATGTAATGTTATGAAAGAGGCAGTTCTACTCAGAAAAATTTACACCCGTATAAAGCAGAGATAACAACATTACTGACTAGCATTCCAATGAAACAGCATATTGTCAAAAAACTACAATTGATCACATTACAGACAATTTGTGTACAGAATGCCAAACAAGATCCAAACAGAAAAGAAGTGTGTGGGTGGGCGTGGGGATGGGGGGATGGTTTGGAGCCAAGACAGAATATTTCAAACAAATGGTAAAATAAATTTATTCCACTTGGAATTACTAAAAATATGGTAATTTCCAGTTCCAATCATAATGCTTTCCTTAACTTGGACACCCTAAAACCATATAATTAATAGAAGTAGAATTGCATAATGCATGTGAAAATACTTTAATTGAAATCATGGAAAAATACAGCATACCTTGTCATAGCCACCTAATTTAGTAACAGCTCTCCACAACCTTATCCCCGTAAAAGGTGAAAATTTTCAGTCAAATAGAAATTCCCTAACACATCATAGTTGCAAATAAAAACAATAATGCAAGTACCAGTAAACTTACTTAAGGCAATTGAGTCCTTCACCATAAAATTTAGGAGGCTTAAATTCCATGCCTCTCTCTTTGAAGAAAATTTCTAGCTGTTCCATGAAGACCGATTGCTCTTCTTCTGTTCCTGAGTCATTTCCATCAGAATAATGAATGCCATCCAAGAGAAATGAGAGCTCAGAATTGCTATTCCCCTTAAAAGGGGGTGTAGGTAAGTCCAGCTTATTGACCCCATTCTTCAAATCTCCCCCCTTCTCCATCACCACGTTCATATCAGAAAATGGACAAGGCGTAAGCGGTTCAGGTTCATTAGGATGGGTGGGTATGGGGTCACCAGCACAATTAGTTTTACTTTTAGGTGATGCAGAAGAAGTTTCAGTTTTGGCATTAGCAATGTGTCTAAGAGGCAAGACAACTAAGGTTTCAGTTTTAACATCAGTTGGGGCTTCTGCAATTTGAATACGACTGGAGGAGGAAGGGGAGTCAGTTTTAGCATCCGTGGGGGTCTTGAAATCAGAAATAGGAGATGATTCAGATTTCACATTACTTGGGACTTCTCTAGCAGGCTTCAGTGGTGCATGTAGGTCATAGTGGACAGGAAGCAAGCTTGGAGAGTGCTGAGGCGATGTAGAAAGTGGTTGTATGTTGTTATCAGCAATGGAATTTCCAGTGGGGGAGGTTATGGAGTTAGCCTCCAAGGCCATGGAGGAAGGAGAAGAAGGGTGTTGCTGAAGCTGTGGATTAATAAGATGGCTTCCCTCGTTCATCTCGGAAGCCCCTGGAACAGCTAGTTTCGCCTCCTTGTTTTCATTTTCCTTGCCATCAAATATCTTGGATTCCATGAATGAAAGGTTGAAAAATCCTCCTGCATATCCATATTATATTTAGTTTTAGTTTTTTTTTTCTTTTTTGTAAAGTGTATAGGGAAAAAAAGTTTGTAAATTAACAACTACGTCCTCTTTATGCTTAATTTAGGAAACCATAGACCATTGATGAAGTGACGCAAATAATCCCTAACAAGAAACTGAACGAGAATGAGAATGACCGCCAAACTCAACTTTGATATCTGTGGTTGGTTCTCTTAAAATTTAAAGGGTTAGTGAATCAAGAGATAAATTCCAAAAAACAACAGATAATCTTTATGATTTTATTGCATAAAGAAAATTATCAAATAGGAAAAGAACAGAGAGGAAGGAACAGAAACTTGCCTGCTTTCAAAATGAAGAAGAAGAGCGAACCGAATCCTGAACCCTAATATCCTAATTATCTTCTGTTTTCGAAGAGCTTCAATTCAAAGCAAAATACATAAAGATATGCAGTAAAAGGCAAGAAAATCAAGACAAAAACCCAGACTTTTCGTCTTTAATCTTAATTTACCACTACCAGAATTAGAAATTTGTTTCCAGGTCGAGTGTGCCTGCGTTCATTTCTTCGTGTTCTCTGTTCTGCTCTGTCTTCGAATAATACAAAGTTGTTGATTCTGTGAAACGACGTCGCCACTTATTTTCTCCAACGTTAGGCAATTCTCGGCCCAAATCAATACTGGCCCTGAAATAAAAGCTTAGCCCATATAATATTAATAATGAAAAGTTTTTCATTTTTTCAAAAAGGTGATTCGAAAATTAGAGTCAAGCTTGACCAGCAACCCAACCACTGACGAAGACTGGTCCGGATGTAATGAACAATGAAAAAAACTTTTCTTTAACTAGAGATAGTTCTCTTTGCACTAACTTTCCTTTATAACTATCATTAAATTAATGAATAATATTTAATATATTATCGGTGAAAATTTTTTACTTCATAAGTGAGGTTAAGACGATAACACATATCCTTTACAAATATCAAAAAAATAAATAAAATAAATAAAATAACTTATATCCTCATTCTAACTCTGTTAATGGAGTTAAAAAACTTCACTAACGATATATTAGATAATTATTTTTATTATAAAATATAATATAGAATCAAAATATAGAACCAGTTCGAACAAATTTAGTTATAAATTTTTTATATGCACATACATGATAAAACACTAATGGAAGATAGTTGAAATCTCACGTTTGTTCACTTGATATATGGAAAATCTTGGTGTTGTTGTAAGCCATTGAGGGTTTCTTTTTATCCCTTGGATCATAATTTAATTGCTTTAAGTGTTTTATGACGGGTATCAAATTTCGAGAAGCCCTGGCAGTATTTAAGGACGATTTAACGAAAACTCTCTTTTAAGGCTTTATTTGCACCTTCAACTATTGGGGCAGTATCCTCCTAGACACTTTATTCCATTATATAATCACTTGTTCTTACTACTAATAATAGACATATTACTCAGCATTTAAGTAAGACATTCTCCTATCGAGCCCATATATTATAGGGACTTCGTTTCATTAGATTCAAAATATCGGAGAAAAGGTTGATAAGTTATGGATTGAATCTAGTAACAAAGTGAAAATGGTAACTTTTTGTGGTATGGAGGAGTTATGTAAATATCTATGGTTTCCTTTTCTGAAACAACTTTGATTTGATACATTGGTCATCCATGGGTGGTTACAATGCATCCATGCGAAAATAATATTGCTAGTATTTTTATGCTAATTTATTTCCTTGATCATGTGGACAATTCCTGATAAATGATCTTGTAACTGACCTTGTTCTTTTCTTGCGTAGTTTATTGGGTTCACCATAGGTGCAATTCCCCAAATTTGAAATCTAATAATTGGTGGTAATGCTTCCTTCCATGTGGTTCAAGACTCTGCTTCTCTATTGGGGTATGCATCATAATTTTCGTCACCTTGATTTTATGTATGTATGTATATAGATAGATATATGATAAATATTGTTAGGATTGTAAAGAAAAATTAGTTGCCAACAACCTCTTGGTCGAGTGATTAATAAAGGGTTGTGGTATGTATATAACTTCCATCATATAACCATATATGTATCTATATCAATAGATATATGATAAATATTGTCAGGATTGTAAAGAAAAATTAATCACCAACAATTTCTTGGTTGAGTGGTTGAGGAAGAGTTGTGGTATATTATAACCTGGGTTTGAATCCAAGTAACCCCACCCTCATCCCAATTATTAAATATTTTCATTGTAATAAAAAAAAAGTCAATGTCATGTGCATTATGATGCTTTATTAATCACTACAAAAATGTTTTCTTTTCCGACCGCATCAACTATGTAGATAATTTGTAGCATTGAGCTAATTGTTTTCTTTTATTTTCAAAAAACATTTGTTTCAAAGCATGCTTTTCCACTTTCCTTTCTCTCTAGCTCTCCTTTGCTTTTGCTTTCGAACATTTGATTCGCAGAGATGCAATCACCCTAATCTGTCACCCTGATAGTGGGAGGAAACCTTCTTAGAGGTAATTTGGTGTTCATTTAGTCTTTACAATCTCTATTTTGAAACATCATAGTTTTTGGTCATTTTAACTTTTATTGATGTTGGGTGATACTCAGGTTTGAAAGGACCAAGAATTTGCTTTTCATTGGTAATTGGAGTTATTGTTGTTTAATATGTTTTCCTCCCTTTGTTGGGCATTGTCATCATAAAGAGTGCAGTACAATTTGGTTTGATGCACTCAAATCCGTTATATCAGTTCATTCTTCTACAACACTATGCACTCCCACCAGCAATGAACATAGGTACATATTTAGTTCGTTTTGAACAAGCAAATTCATTTATTCTTGAAGTTTTGTTTCATTGCAGTCTGTATCTTTAATTTTGCTTGTCTTTGAACCAAGTGTGACATAATGGGCTAAGTTGTTACATGTTTTGAATCTCTACTAACCATGCATATGCTAACAAGGCGTGCCCTCATGCTTAAGTGCTTTGCATCTGCATGTGTTTCACTTCCCTCCTTAAGAAAAATGATGTTTTAATTTATCTGCATCAGTCGGTGCACATGCACCATGCATGTTGGCCCCTGTAAATAATAAAACTAGCTAGTGATAGAAAGAAATTAAAGAATTTGGTTAGAATTATTTTATTTTTTCACAAGAGAGTTGGCTATTGGCTATCAAAATTAAATGAATCTCGTATCAAAATTAAAATCAACTAGTAGCAACAATATCAAGTAAAGCATCAAAAACTGTTTAGTCTCAAAACAACCTGCAAAGCTCAATGACCTCAGTCGACCACCAAAAATTAGGGGAGCATTCATAGTTGTGGTTGGAGTTGAGTTCGTATTACAATACAAATAGAAAGATGATAAGGTTTTGGTTTGGTGTGTACGCACGATCACCTAATTTTTTAGAGCTGGAGAGAGCGAATGCTTTGTGATAATATTGTGGACATATGGGTTGGCATCAATTTCACTTACATTGTGGTCGACTATTTTTCATGTGGTTAGTGGGTTGAATCATAGTTGTTGCATATCCATAGCCCCTTGCTTCTCCACATGCTTATGTATCTGGAACTCAAACACTTGAGATATTAGACAAATTAGGTCCCTCAATTTGGGGTTGTACAAGAATCTATAACATGTTATTGTTAACTAATTACTTAGTACTTGTATGAATTCTATAATGTACTATAATTTGTATGACTTATGGCTCTTTTCCTATCCTCACTACTACGCACTAAAAACCATTGCTTACTTTTTTATCTTTACTTATGGTGCTAATATGTATGTTGCTTTCCTTTTAAGTTTGATACTCCTGAATATGATTCTAATAGCTACCTTTAAACTTGCATTTTTGCTTAAAACTTCCCACCTAGTTTCCACCATTTAATTTCTTAGTCTTCCTTTATTAATTTAAGAATTTCTTTTTTTTTAAAAAAAGGACAACAAAGCAGAGTTGACCTGAATCATTCGGTAATAAGTAGTTTTTTGTCCTTTACCTTTCAGGGGGTTTTTTAACATGCTTCATCGCTTTAGTAAAGTTGTTCTCCTGCAAGATCACCATGATTTCTCTCTTAGCACATGTAATTTCAAAAGTATACTACTGCATTGTAACTAAACAAAGGTCTTGATTGCTCTCCTGAAATATATGTGGGTGTGTGTAATTCACATACTCGAGCTTTGATGAGAGGATGTTGCTTCTTTTGTTATTGGTCCATGCGATATCAGAGACATATACCGAGGACCTTTACCTCTTTTGTGTTTTATCTCTTTACCTATCAATTATCTTGACCCTATGATTTATGCATAAATTTTGGATGCATATTTATAGAAGACGCTAGTGACCAACTCAAAATTGACACGAATTTCCTGTTAGGAAATTTCAGAAGGAATATGGCAAGTTGGCTTTGAGGTGTGTAACATTACATTTTTTTTAGTGTAATATTACTTCATACAGAAGCAAGTTATCTCATGATACAACAAAATTTTTAAAGATTTTTTTATGGATTGAGAAAGATTAAGAGTAAATGTTCTGAAAATCAACAATGAATATATAGCTGAATAGTTACAAATCAATTGTTGCAATTGTTTGTTAATTAACAACTATTGATTTTCAAATATAACTGTTTTAGACATAACTGAAAATATGTATGTTGAAACAGTTAAAAATGTTTAAATTCAAAAATTAAATTCAAATATTTCTGTAAAATAAAAAAAATCAGAATCAGGTAAAAAATTCAAGAGCCCAAGTGCCTATCTTTTTTACTTTTAAAATTAGTTTAAAAGTCCAAGTAAGTCTACTAACCTTATTATTTTTTTCAAGTTGCATTTTAAGAATGAGTTCCTGTTGCTATTACAACCTATCCAACATTTCCAGCATCCAACTTTTTAATAGAGCACTCAGAATATCAATGCGTTTGGACGTGCTTCTTATTCTAATAAGAAAAGATTATCACCACTCATGATTGTGACAGCGAGGGGCATTAAATGATAATCATCTCTTGTTGAAAATGATTTATGTGGGTCTACATGTATCAATTGATTGTACATTATAGACTATCTAATTTGTTTAATCCATTTAAAAGTGATCAAATAAAGTTATTGGACTTTAGAGCGTCTCAATTAGTATGAGTTTTGTAATGTGTAGAGACTCAATATTTTATTCTATTTTAATGATGAGCCAAAATAGGATAAAGTATATTATAATTATAAATAGGTTATGGTCTTCAGTCTAAACGTTAATTTTCTCATTCTCATATTCCATTAGTGAGTGAATTAGAGTTTTCTCTCATAAAATAAGGTTTAAACGTGGAAGACTGCTAACCCCCAATTAATTAATTACAATGGATCCATGTATGTTTCTATATTCTAATTTTCTTGATGATTGAATATGAGAACCTAAGTACAGATATTATGTAATTAAATTTTACAACAAGTGGTATCAAGAGCCAATTCATGTTTAATCATTAAGAATTAAAATTAATGTTTAAAACATTATGACTTTTATTCCGCACAAAATAAATGTTAAAAATCTGTAAACAATTTTTTGGAATTAGTTTCATGCTTCAAGTAATCAAGGGTTTTAATTTTTTAAACCCAAATTGAAAATTCAACCAAAACATAAATATTGAGTTTTAATAGTGGAATTGTTTCGTTAATGTTGGCTTAATTTGTCCAAATTCTTTGATGTTTTCATTCATTTTTTATGTGGATATTGTAGAATACACATTTAATTGCAATTATATAAAGTTAATTTGGTGAAAATAAGTCTAAAAAATTATTAAAAATAAAAAAAATTGAAGAACAAACCTAGCTAGAGGTTAAAGAAAGTGGGGGATCCCGATTGGGATCTTCCTTACGCGTAAGAGGCGACTTGTGGATCCCACGCGCCAACATCCAGTGGCTCGATGGCCACTGTTTTCTCCAGTTTGGAATAAAATTTGATTTTAAAATTTTTTATGATTTTTTTGAAATTTTTAAAAATTGTTAAATATTTATTATTTAATATTTGGTATTACTTGAATTAAAGTTGTATGTTATGTACATGAGTATTGTTGTTTTTCTTCAAGGTGATATGTTTTATGATGTTCTAAGTTAATTGACAATACATGCTTTCCTTGAAATTATCAATAAATTTATGTACTTACCTATAAACATGTGCATATTTTATGAAAAATAAAGTTTCAAAATAAATTAAATTGATATAAAATGTCACCAAAATGACTTCTTTTATGTTAATTTATTTATTTTGAAAAATAAGGTTGTCATTAAAGAATTTATATGATAGTGTTTTTTAATTCATTCGAAAAATAATTGGCTCAAAGGAAGATTTTTTTTTTTGTCGAATTATTAACACATGAGGTAGTAAATATGTGACAAAATTGTTTTTTACCATGCATGCAATATGTCGGTCTAAAGAAAAACGTATTGTTGGCAGGATTTAGTTATCAATATTTACTAATAAAGTTTAAGAGTACCGCTTACAAATTAATATTTCTGTCCAAAGACTAAATGTCAATGTTGTGCTTGATATCTTATATAGCTCAAAATTATTTAATTGTGAACTAATTATTATTGTTTTCCGTTTACAGTGAATGTTTCTTTCATATCTGTCAATTTGAATAACATTCCAGTACTTAACGACACTAACTTTGAGAAATGGAAGGAGCACGTAACTATTGTGTTTGAGTGTATGCATCTGGACTATGGAATCAGATCAGAACATCCTCATTGATAATAGTTCAGCTACAAAAATGACACTTTATGAAAAATGGGAGTGTTCAAATTGCATGAGTCTGATGATCATGAAGTATTCAATTTTGGATGTCATCAGAGGCACAATACCTAAGGAAAAAAATGCTAAAAGTTTCATAAAACAAATTACAAGCAAATTCACTGTTAATGAAAAGGTCGAAACAAACACTATTCTGACTAAGTTTATTTCAATACGGTATAATGGCAAAGGAAATGTAAGGGAGTACATTATGAAAATGTCTAATATTGTTACAAGATTAAGGGTACTCAAGTTAGAGTTGTCTGAAGACATACTCGTGCACCTGGTCTTGATATCTCTTTCTGCACAATTCAATCTCTTTAAGATAAATTATAACACTTAAAAGGAGAAATTGACTCTTAACGAGCTCATTGCTCAGTGTGTGCAAGAGGAAGAGAGACTGAAACAATATAAGATAGAAAGTGCTCACTTAACATCTTCTTCTAATGGTAATGTTACCAACAAGAAAAGGGAAAGGAACAATACAGGAAAATACACTGCAAACACTGAAACTTCACAGCCTAAGGGGCAGCAGAAATAGGATAAGGTGATCACTTGTTTCTTCTGCCGTAAAGATGGACATGTGAAGAAGGATTGTTCTAAGTATGCAAAATGGCTTGCCAAAAAGGATAAACTTCTCAACTTTATTTGTTCTGAAGTTAATTTGACTTTAGTACCAAATCACACTTTGTGGATAGATACATGTGCAACTACTCACATAAGTATGATAATGCAGAGCTGTATAAGGAGCAGAAAGCCAACTGATGCTAAAAGTCTCATCTATGTGGGAAATGATGAGAAAACTCCCGTTAAAGCTATTGGTCTATTCAGGTTAAAGTTAGAATCTGGTTGTTATTTAGACTTTGATGAGACTTTTTATATATTGTCATTTAGACAGAATTTGATTTATGTTTCTAATTTGGACAAATTGGATTATTCTTGTTCATTTGAAAATGAAAAGTTTAGTCTCTTTCAGTATTCAAATCTTATTGGTACCGAATCTTTAGCTGATAATTTATATAAATTGGACCTCCATGCCTCATAAGTTAATGAATTCTTGCATGTAAGTAATTGCGATACAAATCGAAAATTAATTAATGAGAATTCTTCTATGTTATGGCACAAACGTTTAGGGTATAATTCTGAACAAAGAATACAGAGACTTGTGTCAGAAGAGATTCTTGATTCTCTTGATTTTTCAGATTTCAAAATATGTATTGAGTGTATTAAGTGAAAACAAACAAATGTCAAGAAAATAGGTACCAAAAGGAGTTCAAATGTCTTGAAATTAATTCATAGTGATATATGTGGTCCATTCCCTACGTTCTCTTGGAATGGTTAATAGTATTTTATTACTTTCATTGGCAATTATTCTCTTTATGGGTACCTGTACTTAATTCATGCGAAATCTCAATCATTGAACGTTTTCAAGAACTATAAAGCTGAAGTTGAAAATCAACTTGGTAGGAAAATTAAAACCATTAGATCTGACCGTGGTGGTGAGTATTATGGTAGATATGACAAATTAGGTGAACAATGTCCAAAACCCTTTGCAAGGTATTTAGTAGAATGTGACATCATTTCTCAATACACCATGTCGGGGACTTCAAGTCAAAATGGTGTAGTCGAGAAACGAAATCGGACTCTAAAGGATATGGTGAGAAGTATGATAAATAATTCTTCTTTACCAGAATCACTTTGGGGATAAGCCTTAAAGACTGCAGTGTATATCCTTAATCGAGTCCCAAGCAAAGTAGTAGCTAAAACCTCATATGAGTTATGGATAGGAAAGAAGCCTAGTATTAGACACTTGCATGTTTGGGGTTGTCCAGCTGAAACTAGGTCATACAAACCTAATGAAAGGAAATTGGACTCAAGAACCAAAAGCTGCCACTTTGTTGGAGACTCAGAAAGATCGAGGGGTTTCAAGTTTTATGATCTCTCAAGTAAATCATTTATTGAGACGAAAAATGCTAAGTTTATTAAGAATGTTAAATATAGTTGGAATGTCAAACCCAGAAATCTTGTATTTGAAGAAGAAATGTCATTATTCCTACAGTTGCAATTTAAAATGATCAGACAGTTATGTCTGGTGTTGTTCAAGATGCAAATCCAGATTATCAAGATGCTTTTGGGTTACTTCTTGCTTATATTAAAGAGTCAGCTCATATTCAATTGGAGGAGCAACAACAACCTCAATTGAAAGTCTCATTAAGGAGATCTTTTAGGGAGAGGAGATTAGTGATTCCGGATGATTATATTGTTTATCTCCAAGAACATGAGTTTGATATAGGAGTGAAAGATGATCCAACATTTTCAGTGAAGCCAAACAAAGTGTTCACTCACAACAATGGATAGAAGTCATGAAAGATGAGATGAAATCAATAGAGGACAATGACGTTTGGGATCTTGTTGAATCGCTTAAAGGAGCGAAACCGATTGGTTGTAAATGGATTTTCAAAACCAAACAAGATTTGAAAGGCAACATCGAAAGGTATAAAGCATGTCTAGTCGCCAAAGGTTTCACTCAAAAGGAAGACATAGATTATAAAGAGACTTTCTCTCAAGTTTTATCGAAAGACTTTTTTAGAATCATTATGACACTTGTCGCTCATTATAATTTAGAGTTACATTGGATGGATATAAAGACAACATTTCTCAATGGAGACATTGAAGAAACAATTTATATGATGCAACCAGAAAATTTCTTATCAGATAATTCGAAACATCTGGTATGCAAATTAAAGAAATCCATCTATGGTTTAAAGTAAGCATCCCGTCAATAGTACCGAAAATTTGATCAAGTGATTACCTCATTCGGCTTTAAGGAAAATACTGTTGATCAATATATTTATCATAAGATTAGTGAGAGCAAGTTTATTCTTCTGGTGTTGTATGTTCATGATGTTCTGCTAAGAAGCAGCGATATAGGCTTGTTGCATGAAACTAAGAGATTTCTATTAATTAATTTTAAAATGAAAGATCTTGGAGATGCATCTTTTGTGTTGGGTATACAGATCCATCGAGATCGTTCTCATGGTATACTTGGCTTATCACGAAAGACATATATTGATAAGGTGCTTAGCAGATTTGATATGAAGAATTGTGCATCAGGATATACACGTATTGCTAAATGTGATAAATTTAGTTTGCTTTATTGCCCAAGAAATGAGACTGAAAAGAAAGAGATGCTGAAGATTCCTTATGCCTCAACAATCGAGAAACTTATGTATGCTCAAGTTTATACATGTCTGGATATTGCGTATGTAGTTGAAATGCTTGATATATATTTAAGTAACCCTAGTATAGATCATTGGAAAGCAATAAAGAAGGTTATGCGGTATCTACAGAGAACTAAAGATTATATGCTCACATATCGGAGGTTAGATCATTTACAGATCGTTGGGTATTCAGACTCCAACTTTGCTGGTTGCCTTGATAGTAAAAAGGCTAATTCTTGCTATATTTTCGTGTTAGCTAGAGGAACTGCTTCATGGAAGAGTGTAAAACAGTCACTCATATATTCTAAAAACAACAGAAACTCGTCGAATTCAAAGCATATTGACATTAAGTTTCTTGTTGTTAAGGAGAGAGTCAAAGTCTTCAAATTACTATTGAACATATAAATACAAGCACCATGATTGCGGATTCGCTTACGAAGGGAATACCATCTAAGGTGTTTTATGAGCATGTAGCTCGTATACGTGTGGTTCATCCTTGCTTGTATAGTGAGAATTTGTTTCTTGATGTTCATTTGTTATTGAGATATTTTTCTGATCAGATTTAAGTATTTTTTTACTTAAAACTCTGAAATAAAAGTGACATTCTTTCAGTTGCAGTATGCATAAAGTTTTGAAAGTATGTTATTCTTTGAATTATAAAGTATAACTAGTTAAAAAAAGACATGTTAAGGGATCACGTTATATGTAATTTTCATGCTACACATCCATACTTGATTTATGTTGTTAATTATATTAATATACGTGACCATTGATGAGTCTAGTTACAAAATATATGTAACGAAGATCGCTTTGATCCTATGTTGATATAATTAACGAACCGGATTATTTAGAGATGTTACTTTGCAAAGATAGCAAATATTGAGCTCTTAAAGTTATTTTCAAATGTACAATTGTCAAGTGACATATGTGACCCAAGTGAGAGATTATCGAGAAATTATTTGTATGCCTACATATATCAATTGATTGTACATTACAGACTATCTAATTTATTTAGTCCATTTAAAAGTGATCAAATAAAGTTATTGGATTTTAGAGCATCTCAATTAGTAGGAGTTTTGCAATGTGTAGAGACCTAATATTTTGTTCTATTTTAATGATGGGCCAAAATAAGATAAAGTATACTACAGTTATAAATAGGTTATGGTCCACAATCTAAACGATAATTTTCTTATTTTCATATCCCATCAGTAAGTGAATTAAGGTTTTCTCTCATAAAGTAAGCTTTAGATGTAGAAGACTGCTAACCCCTAATTAATTAATTACAATAGATCCATGCATATTTCTATATTCTAATTTTCTTAATGATTGAATATGTGATACTGGATATAAATATTATGTAATTAAATTTTACATCTCTCCATACCATCTTGTGACTGTATTCATATTTGCAGTTTTCTTTACAAGATATATTTTCTTAATTATTCATCTCTAAATTAAAGCACTGGTTAAATGGATTCATACAATATTATACTATATATTGTTAGCCCTAATCAGCGTCCGTACGGTCATGACGATCGAAGGGCTTAAGCAAACCGTAAGTAATTGCCATCGCAATCCACCCTCCAACCAGAACTCTCGCTGCTGATACCTTAACAGGTGATCCACCAAGATGAGCTCCGAAACATCCGAAGAGAGCAAGAGCTATAGATGAAACCACTGCAATCACAACAATCCGAATTACATTTTGTGCGATAAAAGCAGCGGATGCGAAAGGCACAACTGACCCACATAAAAATGCCAAAGCTGATGCGGCAGCAGCCTTGCACGGGTTCGGCAGTGCCTCCTTGTGATGATCTTGGACCAGTGTTACTACTGCTTTAGTATTTAGATCTTCGGTCATCACTTTTATTATAGGAGGAGACCTACCGGGAGACAAACTTTGGGGCAATTTTGGCTCAACAATTATAACCGAAGGCGACATTTTTTCTGTAGGCTCACAGGTCAGGTTCCTGCATGGTGAATTCCTTGTGGGAGTCAGGGCTTCTAAGATGCCTAAGTTTGTCTCTCTTAGCTTGCTTGCTTTAACTGTAGTCGGACTGGAAGTCATTTCAGGCTTCTTCAAATGATCATGTTGCATGATTGTGTCAGTTTTTGAAGTGCAGTGGGCCGAAGTTGCCTGTTCAATATCTCTTTGGGTTGAAACAGAAACAAATTCGCCAACAGCCATGCTACAAGCACCTGCAAGTGCTCCAGCTAGTCCAGAGAGGATCATGGACCATCTATCATCTTTTACTGCACCTATACCAAGCATTAGTGATGTGGTCGAAAGCAACCCATCGTTAGCTCCTAGAATGGCAGCTCGAAGCCATTGAGCTCGTTGCACGCGTTCCATCCGCTGATAGGTTTCATCCGCTACAGGAATCTTTAGCTCAGAACATGATTCAATTGTCTGAGACGAAGCCATGAGAAGAGTTATTATGATATAAATAACTATAGGAATGTGTATGGAGTGTGCCTTCCGAAGATGAGACACACTCAGAGCACGTGGAGATATATATAATAGACAAGGATATGAGAAATGGGGATTACATTCCTACAAAATAGGGTTTCTTAGGATATAGAGATTCTTAGTTGGTGCCGCGAAAGATTACAAATAGGGGAGGACTGGGACGTTGGGCTCTATACGAGTCTGTTGTCTATCACGCCTACCGTCACAGCTCCTACAATACCATTTTTTGCTTCTGAATATTGTACAAAAAAAATTGTTTTTGAGCATACTCATAGTCCTAATTTAGCCGTCCTTGAAAGATTGTTTGATTCCTTCTTCTTGGCTCAGCCTCGTTCCTATCTACCCTAAGATGCTTGCCTAAGTAACTAGCTTCTGTTTTGTCTTTTTACTTCTGATTGGTAATTAAGCACTACTCTCACTACAAAAAAGAACAAACCTTCGCCGAAAAGACCACTTTTTTTTTTTCCATTATCTTTACGTATGCGTGTGTTTTTAGTTTAAAAGTTTTAAACCTTAAAACAGGGTAATTCATATATGTGTTAATTGTTTGTAGGTGTTTGATTTTAGTTGTGCACTTCAATAATTATGTTTTTTCTTGTCAGAGTTAGAACTCCTTAGATTTACAAATGGTATGCACAGTGCACGGGTTTAATTACAGATTTGCTCAAAATGGTCTGGTTGTTTATTACTTGTATTTGATTTTGTAATAATAGTACATATGCTACTTTAATTGTTTGGCTATCGGTCCTAATTCCTTAACTTAGGAATCTAAAGATCATTATTCATCAACATTGAGGGATTCATTCACTTGCTTGCCTCAATTAATTTCTATGGATTAATAGAATCAATTTAGACCTCATTTGATCTATTGAAAATAACTTTCAAAATATAATTTTTAAAAAATATTTTCATTTTTTTGGAAAACTAAAGATTTTTATTGTTTGGATGAGTTAATGGAAAATATTTTATATTATTTAGTTGCTTTTTAAAAAAAATTGTTTTCTTTTTTCAAATGATATTAACTAACTAATACAATATTTAAAATTATTTATTATTTATTGATTAATTTATTAATATTAAAAATATCTATATTTTGAAAAATATTTAATATTAAAATATTATATTATTAAACATTTTAAAAAACTATTTATTATATTTTTAAAATTTTGAAGTAATATTAATATTTCAATATATAAAAAATATTAATAATGTATTAGTATTTATTTTTGAAATATTAAAAATATTTATAATAATCAATTATATTTTATATGAAAATGATTTATTATTAAAATCATAACGAAAGTATTATTTATTTATATTTATTATTCAAATATTAATATAAAAAATTTTAAATAAAATATAAAAACATATATCTTATATTAAAATATAATTATTAAATAATAAATATATTATTTATTAAATTAGCATTTATTTTTTATTATTAAAATAATAATATAATGTTGTTTATTATTGAAATATTAAAAATATTTAAGATTAATAATATACAAAATAAAATATTTGAACTTAAAACATTAAAAGATTTTTAATGTTAATAATTTAATTTTAAAGTATTTAATCTAATTAAATAAAAAATTATTAATATAATAATATTTTATGTATTGTTAAATTAAATTAAAGTTCAAAAAAATTATGTTCAATGTATAATTTGAGTAGAATTATACTCACGAGTTTAATAAATAACCTTACACATAAACATAAATCATTTTTCAATTTCCAGTTTTCTCTTTAATCTGAGGAGAAGTCCTGATTGTCTGCATTTGTGGGAAGGAACAGTCTCACAAATCCAGCTCCTTCAAAGGTTGCATTGTGCGATGGATTTTCCAAAAGAGACCTAAGAATATGCTACAAAAATCAGAAATTTAACAAAGAATTTATAAAATTGTATCCATAATTATTACTTATAAGATAATTCTATTTCGCACTAAAGGAAGAGATGAGCAAGGTCCCTCTATACGACACTGTCCACTTTGCCTTCTTATTGGCTAGCCTCCTTTTAGCAACAGACTAGTTATAGCTACTAGTAAATTCAAGAAACTAAAATTTTGTCCTAAGAAAATTGGAACTCTATTAAATGAAACACAGACATGGTTACCAACTTCATTTTTATTTCAACAAACAATCAAAGAAAAAGGATTAGAAAATCTATGTCACATAGATTGAATCAGATGGAACAGGAAGTAGATTTTCCCTAAAGATAGTTGGACATCAATTTAGGAAACAAAAGAAACCCACAAGTTTATGGAGAACCAAAATGAATCTCAAACTGAATTAGAAAACCTCAAAGCACTTGCCTAAACTCTGACCAAATCTCAGAGGCAGAAGCCGCTGGAAAAAAGAACTGGCATGATCGAACAAGGGAAGTAACAGTATAAATGTCGTTGTCTCAGTATTCGTCCATCTGGAACTGCATTCTTGAGAAATATACATACTCAAAGGACAAGCAGCATATAAAGTTCTAAAATAAGGGTAGGCAAACAAATTCAACACATAATTCCATTATATTAACTTATTGAGAGACTTTTAAAAGTTCAAGAAAGGGTACATTATTAAGCTGATATTAAAAAGAGGGATGATTTACAGAAAAATATTTATGAAATCCTTTCCTCTAGGACAAGGATTTAAGTTTAAGGCTTCACAACGTAAAAGTTTAAACTGAGAACTCTAAAGGCATGGCATCAGTGGTAGTTATGACTTGAAGTCTTACCACAACATGAAAAGATGATAAAGTGAAATACAAATCTATTAACTCATACCTTCGTTAACTTGCCATCTACCAATAATATGGATAGAAAAGATACAAAATGATATTTGACATATGAAATCCATTACCCTTTGTATGAACAAAAATTCCATCTTCACAAAAAAAAAAAGACTTCCATACCAAGGACGCCATTAAGCTTTCAAGGACAACTTCTTTCGATACTTATTAAGCAATTTGACTAAATTTTTCCATCTAACCCAATATGCAAAAAGGGTAACATTCATTAGATAAAGAAAAAAAATGTCAGAAGCGTAGATGAAGAGGTTATTCTCTCTAGGATTCTATGTACGTACCACCTGAGCATAAAGCATGCCCTGTGATTTATGGAATAATTCTAAGCCAATCTCAACAAATGGAATTACGTCTTCCATGTTGGATAGCTTGTAATTTTACTCAATCTCACATTGTTTATAGATAAAGCAATGGTTGAGTTTATAAGAGAAAATCAAACTTAGAGTGTAAATTGAATTACTAAAGGTTTGTGGGCTTACTTGAAATTTTGATTAATTTAAAAGTCAAAAGATAGGCACTTGGGGCACTTGGGTTTTTGGTTCTGAAATATTCCATTTTTTATATAGTAATATTTTTTTTTGAATTTTAAAAATTGAATTTTAAAATTTATTTAACTGTTCCAACAGACATATTTTCAGTTATGTCTGGAGCAGTTGTGTCTGAAAATCAATGGTTGTTAATTAACAGACAATTACAACCATTGATTTGCAACTATTCAGAACCTATAAAACTCTTGGTTGATTTTCAGAAATCTTACTCTTGATCTTTCACAATCCACAAAGAAAACTTTGAAGGCTTTGTTGTATCCTGGGGTAACATGCTTCTGTGTGAAGTAATATTGCACTCAAGAAAGTGTAATACTACACACCTCAAAGCCAAATTGTCATATACATCTGAAATTTCCTAACAATTTGAGTGTAATATTTTTAATATGGCACTTGTTACCAATCTTGTGTTCATTAATCAACAAGATCATGTCAAGTTGAACCATTTCGATGGGACTAATTTCACCAGATGGAAGGATAAGATGAAGTTTCTTCTCACCACCCTTAAGGTCTTCTATGTTCTAGATACGAATCTGCCACCTTTGCCAGCACCAACACCAGAAGATACTAATGAAGTAAAATAAGAAAGAAAGAAACGTGCAGAGGATGAATTGGTGTGTCAAGGACATATACTGAATTCATTGACAGATCGATTGTATGATCTTTACGCAAACTATGTAACACCTAAGGAGATCTCGAGTGCCTTGGAAACCAAATACCAGAGTGAGAAAAAAGGTGCAGATAAATTTTTGGCATTAAATTATTTTGACTTCAAAATGACTGATAACATGCCAGTCATGGATCAAGTCCATGAACTACAAATGCTGATTTTCAGATTAAGAGATTTGGAAGTGACTATTCCTGAGACTTTGCAAATTGGAGCAATTTTGTCAAAATTGCCTCCTTTATGAAACAACTATAGGAAAAATGTCTTACAATCACCAGAAAGTTTCACACTGGAACAATTCTAAACTCATATTCAAATTGAGTATGAAACTCGAGTTAGAGATAAAAAGCTCCAAAAAGAAAATGGTGTGAATTCAAATGGAAATTCACAAGTAAATGCCATAAGGAGCAATTCTGAAAAATCTGAAAATAAGTTTGTTTAGAATCAAAACAAACTTAAGGTCTAGAAATCTGGTGAATTCAAGAAGTTTAACAACAAAAAGATGAACAAGACCTGTTTTCATTGTGGAAAGAAGGGAAACTACATCAAAGATTGTAGAGTCAAGAATGCAGAAGACAAGAAGAATAAAGACAATGGTTCTAGACAATATAATCAAGTCAATATGGTTGTTAAAGATGATGACATGGAATTTGTGGCCATGGTTACTGAACTGAACATGGCAACAAATGAAGGACCATGGAGTGGTTTCTGGATTCTGGAGCAACCATACATGTTTGCAACAACAGAGAGTTTTTCAACACTTATACTGAAGAACAAAGTGAAGTCTTTATGGGAAACCATGCTCCTGTTAAAGTGCTAGGAAAAGGGAGAGTGATACTCCATTTCACATCCGGACAGAAACTCACACTTATTAATGTGAATCATGTTCCTGATGTTAAGAGGAACTTAGTTTCTGCAAATCTATTGTGCAAGAGAGGCTTTAAGATTGTATTAGAATCTGATAAGTTAGTAATAACTACAAATGATGTGTTTCTAGGAAAGGGTTATTCCCTTGATGGCATGTTCAAACTAAGTATTAATAAAATAAATAACGTTGCTTCTGCTTATATGGTTGAGTCTTCTACTTTATGGCATGCTAGATTAGGACATTTAAATTATGCTATGCTTAAATATATGTCAAAACACAATTATATATCCTGTAAGCATGATAACCACGATAAATGTGAAATATGTGTAGAAGCTAAGATAACTAGAAAACCATTTCCTAAGGTAGAACGTGAAACAAAGTTATTAGATTTAATTCATTCTGATATTTGTGAATTGAATGGTAAATTAACAAGAGGATGAAATAGATATTTTATAACATTTATATATAACTGTTCACGTTATACTAGTGTTTACTTACTAAGAAACAAAGATGAGGCTTTTAATAAATTTAAGGAATTTAAATCTAAAGTTGAAAATCAGAAAGAAAGGAAAATAAAGATAATAAGGAGTGATAGAGGAGATGAATACTTCTCAACAGAATTTGATAAGTTCTGTGAAGATCATGGAATAATTCACCAAAAATCAGCTCCTTTTACACCTCAACAAAATGTTTTAGCAGAAAGGAAAAACAAGACCCTAGTTGATATGGTAAATGCAATGATTTTAAATGCTGGATTACCATTCAACTTGTGGGGTGAAACTTTGCTTACTGCTTGTTACACACATAATAGGGTTCCTTAAAAAAAGACTCATATCTCACCATATGAAGTATGGAATGGAAGAAAACCAAATCTAAGTTATTTTAAAGTGTGGGGGTGTATAGCATATTATAGACTTCCTGATTCTCAAAGAACAAAATTAGGTTCAAAAGGTATTAAATATGTTTTTATAGATTATGCTTAAAATTCAAAGGCGTATAGACTATTAGATTTACAATCTAATGTCATTGTAGAATCTATACATGTTGAATTTTTTGAAAATAATTTTATTAAAAATCAAGTTGTGCATGAACCAGAAAATGATCAAAATACATCTACTACCTATGAATCTCTTTCTAAAAAGAAAGAAATAAGTGAACCATCTGAACCTAGAAAAAGTCAGAGAATAAGAAAAGAAAAACATCTTGATCCTGATTTTGTGTCTCCTGATCAAATTACCTTTTTGGTTGAAGGTAGTAGAGACAGAATTTTAAGAAAAATGAAGTTACTATTAAACATTGAAAATGAGCCCAAAGCTTTGAGTGAAGCCTTGGCTTCAAGAGATTCAGCTTTCTGGAAAGAAACTGTAAATGATGAAATGGACTCTATAATATCTAATAATACTTGGATCTTGGTGGATTTGCCTTCAGGATCAAAACCTATAAAGAATAAATGGGTTTTCAGGAGAAAGTATAATTCGGATGGTTCTGTACAAACCTTTAAAGCAAGATTAGTTGCTAAAGGTTTCACTCAAAAGAAATGCTTCGATTACTTTGATACTTATGCTCCAATAGCTAGAATAACATCCATTAGAATACTTTTTGCTCTAGCTTCTATATATAAGTTGTATATTCACCAAATGAATGTTAAAACAACATTTTTAAATAGTGATTTAAAAGAAGAAGTCTATATGGAACAACCGGAATGATTTATTCTTCCTGGTAATGAACACAAAGTCTGTAAGCTTATTAAATCTTTATATGGTCTTAAGCAAGCTTCAAAACAATGGCATGAGAAATTTGATTCTGCTATTTTATCCTTTGGTTTTAGGCACAATACTTCTGATAAATGTATTTATTCTAAGTTTACTAGTGACTATGAAGTCATTGTTTGTTTGTATGTTGATGATATGCTTATATTTGGTACTAACTTACTAGGTATAAATGAAACTAAGAATTTTCTTACTTCTAAATTTAAGATGAAAGATCTTAATGAAGTAAACACAATATTAGGAATAAAGATTACAAAGCATGATAGTGGATTTGCATTAAACCAAGCTCATTACATAAAAAAAGTTGTTAGATAAATATCAATATCTTAAGATAAAAGAATATAGTACTCCATATGATTCTAGTGTAAAACTTGTCAAGAATGATACTAGACCAATAGAGCAATTAAAGTATGCTAGTATTATAGGAAGTTTGATGTATGCTATGCATTGTACAAGACCAGATATTGCTTTTACTGTTTGTAAGTTGTCAAGATTTACAAGTAATTCTAGTATAGCTCATTGAAGGGAAGTTAAAAGGGTATTTGGCTACCTAAAATGAACTGCTAAATTAAAGTTGTGTTATACAGAATTTCCTGCTGTTTTAGAAGGTTACTCGGATGCTAGTTGGATAGCAAAAGCTAGTGATAATATTTCAACTACAGGTTGAATATTTACACTAGTTGGTGGTGCTATAAGTTGGGCATCTAAGAAACAAACGTGTCATGCACACTCAACTATGGAAGTTGAGTTTATAGCTTTGGCTGCTGCTGGTAAGGAAGCTGAGTGGCTAAGAAATATGATGTTTTAAATTGAGTTGTGGCCACAACCGATGCCACCACTTTCCTTACATTGTGATGGTGAGGCTACTATGTCTAGTGCTTTCAATAATATTTATAATGGTAAGTCTAGACATATAAGCCTAAGGCATGACTACATTAAAAAATTGATTTCAAGTGGTACCATTACAATTATATATGTAAAGTTTGTAGAAAATTTAGTTGATCCTTTTACTAAAGCTTTGCCAAGAGATAAAGTCAGGAGGACTGCATATAGTATGAGATTAAAGTATAACCCCCAAGACACCAATAGTGGTAACCCAACTTTGAATTATCAAACCAGTAATTACTAAAGTTTAATGGGTAATAACAAGTTATTGGTTAGTGTCTATTTAGCACTTCTATTAGGACTCTCATACTTAAATTGAAGAAAGTGCTATTGTTATAATGAGAGGTTGAGATTAATCTCTTAATAGAGATCGTTCATGGGAATTGCTTAAAATAAGAGAGACAATAAAGGGATCTTCACCTATGTGAATATGAAGTGGTGCCGCTTCAACAAGAGTTTTGGGGTTTTACTCTTGAAATATTCACAGAAATTGGATTGCTAGCACATGGCCATTGAAATAGTGCTAGGAGCGAATAAGAGATCTTTGTGGAAGAGACAAATATGATATGTGTGGTACTTTCGATCCTAATCGTAAGGAGTCATGGTTTAATCTTAGGACACCATGTACTTCATTAGCATCCTAAAGTACTTACACTAAATTGAAGGTTTAAATCGAAAAGATACCTTCATGTATGCGTCATATTTGTTGTGAAAGATACTTATATTACAAGCTAGTGGGGGATTGTTGGATAGCTTGTAATTTAACTCAATCTCACATTGTTTATAGATAAAGCAATGGTTGGGTTTATAAGAGGAAATCAAACTTAGAGTGTAAATTGAATTACTAAAAGCTTGTAGGCTTACTTGGAACTTTGACTAATTTAAAAGTCAAAAGATGGGCACTTGGGGCACTTGGGTTTTTGGTTTTGAAATATTCTATTTTTTATATAGTAATATTTTTTTTCAAATTTTAAAAATTGAATTTTAAAATTTATTTAACTGTTCCAACAGACATATTTTCAGTTATGTCTGGAACAGTTGTGTCTGAAAATCAATGGTTGTTAATTAACAGACAATTACAACCATTGATTTGCAACTATTCAGAACCTATAAAACTCTTAGTTGATTTCCAGAAATCTTACTCTTGATCTTTCATAATCCACAAAAAAAACTTTGAAAGCTTTGTTGTATCCTGGGATAACTTGCTTCTGTGTGAAGCAATATTACACTCAAGAAAGTATAATACTACACGCCTCAAAGCCAAATCGTCATATACCATCTGAAATTTCCTAACATTCCAACTGTATCACTTTTTGCCTTTATGAAACTACAGAGCAATAAATGATATGTCAGATTCGACACCCTGTAATCCGCCTTGTATTCTCAAGGTGCGGTAATCTGCCCATATATATTTTACTGAAAGTGATTCTTACGCATCATAACAGGTGATGATTTATGATGGAGTAAATAAAAAGAACAAGCACAACCATGCAACAAAACAAAAAAGAGTAAAATTAAACAAATATTTAAGAGCCTTTAGTGAAAAAAATGGAATATATATTACACAGAAATAGAAAAAGAAAAGAACAGAATAAAACATGTATTTTGGTATTTAATTGAGTGAAAAAGAATATTGTAGAAAAAAATTTAAAGATTATTTTACCTTTTTATTAAATTAATAATAAATTGTTTTAATAATTAAGTTTTTATCTATTATTAATTATCACTCTTTTTTTTTACTTAAAATTTTAATTATTAATAAAGTGTTAATTATTAATTAATTTCTTTTTTATTAGTATTAATATTAATTAATAAAAATTAATTATCATTCATAATTAATTAATAAAAATAAAAAATTAACCTAAAAATATATCAAAATTAATAAAAAATATTTTCATTCTTTTTACTCTTTTTCTTTTCTCTCTCTCTCTCCCCTTTCTTCCCCATTTTTCCCCTCTTTCTCTTTCTATCATAGTGTCACTCTCTACGTTAGGAATTGTGTGCCGCCTTTGATCAGTGTTAATGCCAACATTGACCGCCTTTTTCACCCAAAATCCATCTTTTCAATTCCTTTCAATTTGTTCATTCCATATTTTAAGTTCGATTTTTCAAAAACCACATGAAAAAGCATAGATCTAAGCTTAAAAATCTAATCTTTGTCACCACTGATATTCATTCATTCAAGTTAGTGCATCAGCCACCACCTTTTGCAAATCTTCATTATTTTGCTTTTGGTGTTGCTTCCTCAGTGTATGTGAGAAGTGTTGCTCTCTACTTCTTTTTGGCAAGAGCCCTATAAAGGAAAAAAGAAGAAAGTGATACGTGTTGGGAAATTATTTGTGTGGGCCTAGATATATCAATTTATTGTACATTACAGGCTATCTAATTTGTTTTAGTCCACTTAAAAGTGATCAAATAAAGTTATTGGACTTCAGTGCATCTCAATTGGTATGGGTTTTACAATGTGTAGAGACCTGATATTTTGTTCTATTTTAATGATGGGCCAAAATAGAATAAAATATACTTCAGTTATAAATAGGTTATGGTCCCCAGTCTAAACACAATTTTTCTTATTCTCATATCCCATCAGTGAGTAAGCTAAGGTTTTCTCTCATAAATAAAAAGGTTTAGACTGGAAGACTGCTAACCCCAATCAATCAATTTCAATGGATTCAGGTACGCTTCCGTATTCTAATTTTCTTGATGATTGAACATGAGATCCTGGTTAATAAATTATGTAATTACAGTATTCCTAACAAGTGGTATCAAGAGCCTATTCATGTTTAATCATTAAGAATTAAAATTTTTGTTTTGATTGAAAGAAAATCAAGAACATAAAGATTGGGTTTTAATTTTGGGATTGTTTGACCAATATTGGCTTGATTTGTCCCAATTTTTTGATGTTTTCATCCGTTTTTTGCATGGGCATTGTAGAATACACATTTAATTTCAATTATGTACAGTTAAATGGATGAAAATAAGTCCGAAAAACCCCAAAAATCAAGAAAATTGAAGAACAGACCCGAATCGGGTCTATTCTGGGTCCAGCCGGGTCAACCCGACCCGGCTGGATGAAGATGAAGAGGGGAGATCCCGAATGGGGTCTCCCCCACGCGCCGAGGGTGGCGCGTGTGGTACACGCGCCGCCTTTCGGTAGCCTGAAGGCCACCGGTTTCTCCAGTCCTGAATAAAATATAATTTTAAAATTTTTGGTGATTTTTCTGGAATTTTTTGAAATTGTTAAATATTTATTATTTAATATTTAGCATTATTTGAATTAAAACTGTATGTTATGCACATGATTATTCTTATTTTGCTTCATGGTGATATGTTTTATGACATTTTGAGTTGATTGACAATATGTACTCTCCCTGAAATTGTCAATAAATTTATGTACTCTCACCTACAAACATGTGCATGTATTATGAAAAATAAAGTTTCAAAATAAATTAAATTGATATAAAATGTCGCCAAAGTGACCTCTTTTGTATTAATTTATTTATTTTGGAAAATAAGGTTGTCATTAATGAATTTATATGACAGTGTTTTTTAATTCATGCGGGACATAATCGGCTCAAAGGAATATTATTTCTTTGCCGAATTATTAACACATAATGTAGTAAATATGTGAGAAAAATTTTTTTTTCCATGCATGTAATATGTCGGTCCAAAGAAAGGCATATTATTGGCAGGATTTGGTTATCAATATTTACTAATAAAGTTTAAGAGTACCGCTTACAAATTGATATTTCTGTCCAAAGACTAAATGTCAATGTTGTGCTTGGTATCTTATATAGCCCAATAAAATTTTTTTCCATGCATGTAATATGTCGGTCCAAAGAAAGGCATATTATTGGCAGGATTTGGTAATAAAGTTTAAGAGTACCGCTTACAAATTGATATTTCTGTCCAAAGACTAAATGTCAATGTTGTGCTTGGTATCTTATATGGCCCAAAATTATTTGGTTGTGAGCTGATTATTGTTTTTCGACTTACAGTAAATGTTTCTTCCATATCTGCCAATTTGAATAACATTTCAGTACTTAATGGCACTAACTTTGAAAAATGGAAGGAGCACGTAACCATTATGCTTGGGTGTATGGATCTGGACTATGCGATCAGGTCAGAACGACCTCCCGCCCCTACTGATAATAGTTCAGCTACGGAAAGGGCACTTTATGAAAAATGGGAGCGTTCAAATTGCATAAGTTTGATGATCATGAAGCACTCAATTCCAGATGCCATCAGGGGCGCAATACCTGAGGAAGAAAATGCTAAAAGTTTCCTTAAGCATATTGCAGACAGATTTGTTGCAAATGAAAAGGTCGAAACAAGTACTATTCTGGCTAAACTTGTTTCAATGCGATATAATGGCAAAGGAAACATAAGGGAATACATTATGAAAATGTCTAATCTTGTTACAAGATTAAGGGCACTAAAGTTAGAGTTGTCTGAAGACATACTCGTGCACCTGATCTTGATATCTCTTCCTTCACAATTTAATCCCTTTAAGATAAGTTACAATACTCAAAAGGAGAAATGGACTCTTAACGAGCTCATTGCTCAGTGTGTACAAGAGGAAGAGAGATTGAAACAAGATAAGATAGAAAGTGCTCAATTAACATTTTCTTCCAATGGTAATGTTGCCAACAAGAAAAGGAAAAGGAACAATATAGGAAAAGACACTGCAAATATTGGAACTTCACAACCTAAGGGGCAGCAGAAACAGGATAAAGTGATCACTTGTTTCTTCTGCCGTAAGGATGGACATGTGAAGAAGGATTGTTCCAAGTACGAAAAATGGCTTGCCAAAAAGGGTAAACTTCTCAACTTTGTTTGTTCTGAAGTTAATTTGGCTTTAGTACCCAATCACACTTGGTGGATAGATACAGGTGCAACTACTCACATAAGTGTGACAATGCAGGGCTGTCTAAGGAGCAGAAAGCCAACTGATGATAAAAGTTTCATCTTTGTGGGAAATGGCGAGAAAGCTCCTGTTGAGGCTATTGGTCTATTCAGATTAAAGTTAGAATCTGGTTATTATTTAGATTTGGATGAGACTTTTTATGTACCATCATTTAGACGGAATTTGATTTCTGTTTCTAATTTGGACAAATTGGGTTATTCTTGTTCATTTGAAAATGAAAAATTTAGTCTCTTTCAGTATACAAATCTTATTGGTACCGGTTCTTTAGTTGATAATTTATATAAATTGGACCTACATGCCTCATATGTTAATGAATGCTTGCATATAAATGATTATGGTACAAAGCGCAAATTAATTAATAAGAATTCTTCTATGTTATGGTACAAGCGTTTGGGGCATATTTCTGAACAAAGAATACAGAGACTTGTGTCAGAAAGAATTCTCGATTCCCTTGATTTTTTAGATTTCAAAATCTGTATTGAGTGCATTAAGGGAAAACAAACAAATATCAAGAAAATAGGTGCCAAAAGGAGTTCAAACGTCTTGAAATTAATTCATACTGATATATGTGGTCCATTCCCTACGACTTCTTGGAATGGTCAACAGTATTTTATTACTTTCATAGACGATTACTCTCGCTAAGGGTACCTACCCTTAATTCATGAGAAGTCTCAATCATTGGACGTTTTTAGAAGCCTTAAAGACTGCAGTGTATATCCTTAATCGAGTTCTAAGCAAAGCAGTAGCTAAAACCCCATATGAGTTATGGACATGAAAGAAGCCTAGTATTAGGCACTTGCATGTTTGGGGTTGTCCAGCTGAAGCTAGGCTATACAAGCCTAATGAAAGGAAATTGGACTCAAGAACAGTAAGCTGCTACTTTGTTGGATACTCAGAAAGATCGAGGGGTTTCAAGTTTTATGATCCCTCAAGCAAATCCTTTTTCGAGACGGGAAATGCTAAGTTCATTGAGGATGTTGAATATAGTGGGAGTGTTAAACTCAGAGATCTTGTCTTTGAAGAAGAACATGTCACTGTTCCTACAGTTGCAATTGAAAATGATCAGACAATTATGTCTGGCGTTATTCAAGATGCAAATATAGATTATCAAGATACTTCTGGTTTACCTCCTACTTATATTGAAGAGTCAGCTCCTATTCAATCAGAGGAGCAACAACAACCTCAATTGGAAGTACCATTAAGGAGATCCTCTAGGGAGAGGAGATCAGCGATTCCAGATGATTATATCGTTTATCTCCAAGAACATGAGTTTGATATAGGAATGGAAGATGATCCAACATCTTTCACTGAAGCCAAACAAAGTGTTCACTCCCAACATTGGATAGAGGCCATGAAAGATGAGATGAAATCAATGTAGGACAATGACGTTTGGGATCTTGTCGAATTGCCTAAAGGAGCGAAACCGATTGGTTGTAAATGGATTTTCAAAACCAAACGAGATTCGAAAGGCAATATCGAAAGATATAAAGCACGTCTAGGCGCCAAAGGTTTCACTCAAAAGGAAGGCATTGATTATAAAGAGACTTTCTCTCCAGTCTCATCGAAAGACTCTTTTAGAATCATTATGGCACTTGTAGCTCATTATAATTTAGAGCTACATCAGATGGATGTAAAGACAGCGTTTCTCAATGGAGACATTGAAGAAACAATTTATATGGTGCAACTAGAAAATTTCGTGTCGGATAATTCGAAACATCTGGTATGCAAATTAAAGACATTCATCTATGGTTTAAAGCAAGCATCCCGTCAATGGTATCGAAAATTTGATCAAGTGATTACCTCATTCGGTTTTAAAGAGAACACTGTTGATCAATGTATTTATCATAAGATCAGTGGGAGTAAATTTATTCTTATGATTCTTTATGTTGACAATATTCTGCTAGCAAGCAGTGATATAGGCTTATTGCATGAAACCAAGAAATTTCTATCAAGCAATTTTAAAATGAAAGATCTTGGGGATGCATCTTTTGTGTTGGGCATACAGATCCATCGAGATCGTTCTCGTGGAATACTTAGCTTATCACAAAAGGCATATATCGATAAGGTGCTTAGCAGATTTGACATGAAGAATTGTGCATCAGGAGATACGCCCATTGCTAAAGGTGATAAATTTAGTTTGCTTCAATACCCAAGAAATGAGATTGAAAAGAAAGAGTTGTAAAAGATTCCTTATGCCTCAGCAGTAGGGAGTCTTATGTATGCTCAAGTTTGTACGCGTCCGGATATTGCGTACACAATTGGAATGCTTGGCAGATATTTAAGTAACAAAAGATTACATGCTCACATATCGGAGGTCAGATCATTTAGAGATCATTGGGTATTCAGACTCCGATTTTGCTGGTTGCCTCGGTAGCAGAAAATCTACTTCTGGCTATATTTTCATGTTAGCCAAATAAGCTGTCTCATGGAGGAGTGTAAAGCAGTCACTCATAGCTTCTTCCACCATGGAGGCAGAATTTATAGCCTGTTATGAGGCATCGAACCAAGCAATATGGTTGCGGAATTTTATCACCGGGCTGTGCATTGTCAATGGTATTGAGAGGCCAATGAAAATTAATTGTGATAATAAAGCCGCTGAGTTATACTCTAAGAACAACAAAAACTCGTCGAAGTCAAAGCATATTGACATTAAGTTTCTTGTTGTTAAGGAGAGAGTTCAGAGTTTTCAGATTACTATTGAACATATAAATACAAACTCCATGATTGCGGATCCGCTTACAAAGGGAGTACCACCTAAGGTGTTTCATGAGCATGTAGCTCATATGTGTGTGGTTCATCTTAATGATATACTTGTATAGTGGGAGTTTGTTTCTTGATGTTCATTAGTTATTGAGTTTTTCTGATCAGAATACAGTATTTTTGTTATTATTGAAAACTCTGAAATAAAGTAATATTCTTTCAATAGCAGTATGCATAAAGTCTTGAAAGAATGATAAAGTAGGACCAGTTGGAAATAGGCATGTTAAGGGATCACGTTTCATATAATTTCCATGCTACACATCCATACTTGATCTATGTCGTTGATTATATTAATATACGTGACCATTGATGGGTCTAGTTACGGAATATATGTAACGAAGATCGCTTTGATCCTATGTTGATATAATTGATGGGCCAGATTGTTTAGAGATGTTCTTTGTAAAGATAGCAAGTATTGAGCTCATAAAGTTATTTTAAATGTACAATAGTCAAGCGACATATGTGGCCCAAGTGGGAGATTGTTGGGAAATTATTTGTGTGGGCCTACATATATCAATTTATTGTACATTACAGGCTATCTAATTTGTTTTAGTCCACTTAAAAGTGATCAAATAAAGTTATTGGACTTCAGTGCATCTCAATTGGTATGGGTTTTACAATGTGTAGAGACCTGATATTTTGTTCTATTTTAATGATGGGCCAAAATAGAATAAAATATACTTCAGTTATAAATAGGTTATGGTCCCCAGTCTAAACACAATTTTTCTTATTCTCATATCCCATCAGTGAGTAAGCTAAGGTTTTCTCTCATAAATAAAAAGGTTTAGACTGGAAGACTGCTAACCCCAATCAATCAATTTCAATGGATCCAGGTACGCTTCCGTATTCTAATTTTCTTGATGATTGAACATGAGATCCTGGTTAATAAATTATGTAATTACAGTATTCCTAACAATACGATGTTGAGAAGAAACCAATAAGTGTACCCTTGTCCTAAATTTCATTTTCAACAAAGAATGAGTATTCTAGCCTCACATCAACAAGGAAAGCAATTCTTGCAGAATCTCAATTCTGTGACCAAAAAAAAAAACTAAAGAAAGGGTAGGACTCATGGAATAGAAGGGGAATTGATATGCAATTCCTCCCAATGGAACACCTCGTTATGGAAAAGATTTAATTAGTCAAAAAGGCAACCCATGGCAGTTATACAATCTACTTTGGTAATCAACAGACAACTAGAAAGGAAGAAATGACGAAAAGTCTTACACATACATTCATAAACATAATCCTAAAATCTACACTAGAAAAAGAATCATAATTACACAGATACGATGAAAGATTGTCTTATGACGGATCTAAGGAAATATAACATGAAAAGTTTCGGTAAAGGAAAAAAGTTATAAACTCTTTATAAGTTAATCTATTTAAAGTATTTAATTCCACCCTCTATAATAACCCAAATATATCATTTTTCAATTTTTTTCAACTTCATTCCTTTTCTCAACTTCATTGGCCTTAATGAATCCTTATTGTCTATTTTTTATTCCATATCATGCCTCAAAATAGACAATGATTCAGAAGAAAATCTTTCGAAGCCTATTCCTTTCATTTAGGCAAAATCCTTTGGCTCAACTAGATGTGCTTCTTTTAATTTCATCTAAATGATCATTATCTTATCGTACAAGTGAACTTCCATTCAATACACAATTCCTCAATTCAAGCACTCACATTTGATCAAAATAGACTTTTAAGGCACGTAATATAGGCTTAGGTGAGGGTTCATGAAAGAAAGGATAA
The DNA here is from genome assembly GCA_033439115.1 of Firmiana major. Lineage (NCBI taxonomy): Eukaryota > Viridiplantae > Streptophyta > Magnoliopsida > Malvales > Malvaceae > Firmiana > Firmiana major. Next base: position 80,209,733 of record CM065902.1, read on the forward strand.
AATAGGCTCCAAAAATGTGTTCCAGGGTTTATAAACCAAGGATCATTTTCCATCATGCATATTATTCAGACATTTTTGCATTTTTCCCCATTCTAATCTAAATTCAAATGTGGTCAAGGCTTCCATTTTCTTGATTTCAAACCCTTTTTCTCTTTTTTTTTTTAAAGTTTATTTTTCACACGAAAGGGGTTTTTCCGTTTTCTTTGACTTTGCCCCTAAATATTTTCACATTTTCATCATTGATCATTCTTTTTTCTTTTTTCTTACCCCTTAGTGTGGAGGGTGATCCTTGGTGGGTTATATTAAAAAGAACATAACAGACTTGAAAGGGGTAATCAATTGATAAATTTTACTCTCGCTTGAAGGATGGTGAAAGAAGACCATTTTTTCATCTCAAACACAAATACTCTCTTTGAGGATCATTCATTGAATAAGGAAAAATTTCTTAGAAATTTTATGTAAGAGATTCACCTTTTTATTGTGCTATTCTGTAAGTGAATATTTCAGACAAATTCCTTCTATTATACTTGGCAAACTAGAAATCCATTCAACTAGATAAAGTAGTTCTTTTAAAATTGAATTGTAGATTCATTACCATCATTATTATCATGTTCATTGTTTGGATACCTTTTAGGTTGGCAAATTAAAATATAAAGAATATGGGCATTGAAGTTTTGAATAGAAGAACGAAAAGAACATGATCGCACTTGGATGAGGAATTGAGAAAATTGCATATCACTAAACCCTTATTGAAAATGAAAATAAATGAAAGTTGGCCCAATGCATAAGAGAAGTCATGGTGCTTTCTAGGCTTGAGCACTCCTACCTATATTACCTAAGAAACTAAAATGTCTTTAACGAAAACCTAAGATAAATGAAATTGAAAACAAGAAAATAAAGAAAAATCCAACCATTAACTTTAAACTAGACAAATTGATCGACGTCATCCACTTTTTTCTAAAGCATTAACTACAGCCCCTGTATGATCTAGCAGAGGATTCTCATTAGCATTCAACTCTCCCTTTACCCCAAAACTCAAAATTTCAGCCTTGACAAGACTTTCGACCTTTAGCTTCAACTTAGTACAATTCTCAATAGAGTGACATGCATTGCCATTGTAATAAGCACACTTTGCATTTGGATCATATCATATATAGAGGTTTTAGGGTTCGACATAAACAGGTGCGACAAGTGACTTTCACCAATTTCAGGAACGAATTGACATAGGTCATGTGTATAGGATCTATGATGACGTCACGACCAGGTCGAGCACTTTTTAAGTTATTTGTTGGGTTATTGGATGGGAAAACAGGTCTTGTTTGAGTCAAAAGAGCTTGAGAATGAAAGATAGGTTGAAAAGTGACTTGAGGATAAGGTTGTGAATTAGTTTAAGGGTGCGACTAAGGATAGGCATAATTTATTGCAAGTGTATAAAAGGTGTGGGAGCGGTATCAATTATTCGAAGATTGCTTGTGCATCTTCTTCTTCCTTCTTTAAGAACCCACCCTTCTTGGGATCATTTACAGGTACTTCAATCTTGCCACTTTTAAGGGCATTCTCAATTATCTTGCCAGTTAACTCCATGTTTGTAAAATTTTTTGTAGCACTACTAAGTATTCGCTCTTAGTAGGGAGTCTTAAGGGCATTTAGAAAGAACATGGTAATCTCTTTCTCAATTAAAAGAGGTTGGACCTGTGAGGTAACATCTCTCCACCATTGTGCATACTCTTTGAAGCTTTCCTTTTCTTCTTCTCCATGTTCTGAAGAGATAAACGGTCAGGAGCCATGTCAGATGCATGCCTATATTGAGCTATAAAAGTTCTTGTCCACTCAGACCAAGAAGTAATCTAGCTTCTTTCCTATTGGACATACCACTTTGTAATAGAACTACTCAAGCTATCTTGGAAGACATAAATCAATAGCTTGTCATCTCATGTATAGGCTACCATCTTCCTACAGTACATGGTAATATGGTCTTTAGGACACGAAGTTCTATTGCACTTCTCGAATTCATGCACTTTGAACTTTGGTAGGAGCACCACACCAGGAACTAAACACAATCCCTCAGCATCTGCTAGCCTAAAATAATTAAACCTTCAACTACTCCCAACCTTTCTTCTATCTAGCTCATTTTTGCTTTAGTGTCACCCCCTTCCTCCTTATGTCTTAGCTTCTCAAGCTCTTTGGGATTATTTAAGTTTGGTACATCCATAGGGTTTACAAGCTTATCCCTCATGAAAGGTTTGGCATGTGTTGTAGCTCATGGATTTCCTAGTTGAGGGAGATGTATTTCCTTGCCCTTATGAGGGTGTTTGAGAGGTCTGAAAGAAACTTCCTTATGGGATAAAGACAAAGTTGCTTTGTATACGCTTTCAAGTCTCTTAGACTGACTCATCTTGACTAGCCATCTTTTCCTTCCCTTTACTTAAACCTTTAGCAACTAGGCAATTTCAGTCAATTGCCCTTTTATCTCTTCATTGGCCTTTTCTAACTTCTCTATCCTACTGTTTTATTCCTCTACCATTATATGAGTTTGATATCGAATATGGTATTTATGAAGGATAGATCATCTAGTAGATGTTATTTTGATACCTTTCTTGTTACAATTAAGCTAAAAATTATTGTTCATGTGGTGATATGTTTATGCATATACTAATGCATGAGGTGCCTTAAAAATTTAAATCTATCAGTCTCTCTTAACAATTAATTTTATGTACATTTTCATGACAAAATGGGTGTAAAAGTATGTAAATGACATGTTATGCAAAGCAAAATCACATAAAAAGGATGCATGACATAATGATTAGGCAAACTCACATACTTTTTTTATTTTTTTGAAAAATGAAAAAAAAAACTCAATTTTTTTTTGTAAGGAAGGAAGTTACGATTGTCCTTTCATGTGTCCTATGTTGGGTTAAAGTCTACATCTCAGTCTAGTATGGTTCTACCCTAAGACTAAGTCTTATGTTTCATTACATGTAAGGCTTGGATAATTCAAAGTTCTAAAAGATCCCAAATTGCTTCTCACTATCATCCGCACAGGACTAGTAAGGCACCTATCCTCAACCATTACAAGTTACAAATGAAAATGTTCAATTTAAGTAAGAGTATTTCGTAGCCATTGCGGAGGTATTACCTCACGAGGGCTTAAGTACTTTACTCTCTCCAAAAAAGGATAGAGCCCATGTTGAAGGCTTATGCATGTAATGCAAAAGATGTGTGTGTATGAAGGAACAATGTTTACTTTATGATTTTTTTTTTCCATTAAGATTTTGTGAGCAAATTCTAAGATAACCTAAAACTAAGCATTGGCCTGACTCTTTAAAATCCCCAATGGAGTTGCCAAGTTGTCATAATGTGTTAAGTCTTAAAACCTAGTCGTTAGACTTAAAATTAAGGAGTCACCACCAACCATTCTACTTAAGGTGTGATTGGTCACATATTCAAACTAAGGACAAGGTTTGGTCTATGTTCAAAGGTCTTAGGGTTCGGGAGTACTGTTACATGTGAAAAGATTAGCATCCTTACAACGCCCATCCTAAATTGGTACCACTTAGTCTTATATTATTTTCTAAATTTGTTTGTGTTAATATTTAATTAAGCTGGAAGGACAACTTAAAAAAATCTTCTTCACCTTAAGAGTATTCAAATAGTACTATGCGATTTAATTGAAGAGACTTCCCTGTCAAAGTTATTTTAATATATTATGAAAATTCCTAACTTTGACTTCTCTAACCAATTTATTCTTGTTATTCTATTTTATTTTTATCATTTTATTATTTTCTATTATTTATTTATATATTATTATTTTAAAAATGAATATAAATTATTTTTATCAAAAATTACTTTTAGATAATCCATTAAGCTAGTTAGACCATGAATTTTTTTTTTTTTACCTAAAGATTGTTCAAAGTATTACTTAAGCGTAATACCCTTTGGAATCTTATCATCAAAATAATTCATACTTACTCTCATAATTTATGGATAATTACTATTTTCATATCTAATTCTTATTATTTTATTTATATTTATTTTTTATTTTTATTACTTTTTATTATCATTATTTAAAAAAATGAAATTATTTTTTATTGAAAATTGCCTTTAGTTCCTCCATTAAGTTGGTTTAAACATGAAGAAAATTTTCTCACTTAGAAATTCCTAAGCATTACTTAAGCATAATTTTCTTTGGTATCTTATCGTTAGAATAATTTATTTTTATTTTTATTATAATTTTTGAATTTGATGTATTATCATTCTTCATTATCTTTATACCTTAAGAATTTTCAATATAATTTGCTAAAAAGGTCATAATTCTGAATTACATATAATATTATATTTGCAAACTATTTAACTAAATTACACAGTACAAAATATTTCATACCAATTATATTATGCAAATTACATCATACCGATGATTAATTATACTGATCCTAACAATTAAATCATGCAAATCATATTAATTTCATCAAACAAATTATTTAACTAATTTCCTAAACTAAATTAATTACCACTAATTCCCTAAATAAATTACCTAAACTAAATTAGTTAGAAAAAAACAAAAAATTTAACCTGTGATAACTGCAAATTTTGATTCACAAGAAAGATAAACCAATTTATTGATTCGGAGTAAATGAATTATTACAGAATTTTGAAGAATTAAGAGAACTATAAGTGATGAATTAAATGAAAATATCACGAGGAAATTAAAAAAAATTAATTTCAAATGTAAGTGATAACATGTAATAAAGGAAATAAAGATATATATATATATATTAAGTAAAGGTATAAAAAACATATATAAGTGAATATATATATATATATATATATATATACTTACACAAAACTATATAGACATAAAGAAATATATATAAAATATATATTAAATTTATATAAATATTGATTCAAATTAATATATATATATATATATATATATATATATATAAAAGGATATTAAAAGCGTGTTGTTGGAAAACCCGCTTAATTGGTCTGCTTCTAAAGCAGAGCAATTAAGCTTAGAAGCTGACCAATTGAGGTAAAAAAATTATAAAAATAAATAATAACACAGTAATAATAAAAAAATAATAATAAATAAATAAAATATAAATTGTGAAGTCTGGAAGCTTGTCGAGCGCAAGAAGCCCGCCAGTTTCTTGAAAAAAAAAAAAAAAAGAAAACGAGAATAAAAGAACGGTATCTGGGTGGTGAGCCGGCAAGAGAGAGAGATCGCCGTACACGGAGAAGATCGGTGACGGCAAGGGAGAGAAAAATAGGGAGGAGGCGGAAGAAGAAAGAGGAAGAGAAGAAGGGAGTCGCACTGCCCTCTGCCACTGCCCATACCGTGCCGCCCTCCCTCTCCCTGCCCCTGCCTTGCCTCCGGTGCCCCTGTTGCAGTCCTGCGAAATCGAACCGGTGGGAACAAGACCTGAACCGTTCCGGTCAGCAGAAAAATGAATGAACTAAACTTTATTTTTGTGCCTCGATTTAAGTAAAATTGGTAAGAATATTTTCATATTATTTTCATGAAAATATTTAAAATATTGTTTTATGATATCGAGTAATTTTGACTATATTTAAATATGTAGATTGACGATATAATGACGAATGCGGTATACGTGTGTTACGCTTGGAAATCGAGATAAGTGGGCTAAGTAAAGTTTTGTTAGTATTATCTCGTAGGAGATGTTTGACTTTTATTAATTATTAAATTATCTAGTTTAAGCTAACTTATGCAGTGCTATTGATTGGATTGCGAAGGTAAGTGAAATTACAGCTATAAGATTCAAATTTGATTCTGAGTTTTGATAATGCTTGGGCTGGATTGAAACCTTGATTGATGCTTTGTGCGTTGCGACCAGCCAAGTTTGCATATTAAGTGTAATGAAATGTGCACTTGTTAACTGTATCATATGCATTTTGTTTGTTGCACATGCGAAAACTAAGTATACGTGTACATGGCTTGCATTAGTTATAATATGTAGCTACGCAAAGCGTATAGTAGCATGTCATTCATGCGCTCATGGTTTCATGTATAGCATATTTTGATTCAAACTATTTTTATGCATTAATTTTATAATGGTTTGCATTATGTTTTAACTTGAAAAGTGCAGGTTTTAAGATGATAATTGAAAACAGTGATGCATAAGTGATTTCATGCATGACATGTTTTGATAAAGCTATTTTTATGCATAAATTTTATAATAAATTTAATCATTTTTATAGCTTAAAAAATATTGGTTTTGAGTTGATCTCTGAAATAAATCGAAAACCATATATATTTGAAACTCAAAATTGTTTTAATCATTGTTTTGAAATTGTGGGAGCCACCTCTAGAATTCTAAGGGACTTAAGTACTACACATGTATCTTTGTAATTGTGGGAGTCACCTTTAGAATCTCAAGGAACCAAAGTGCTACGCGGAACATCTGTTTTTAGATCCGTTTTTAAATGTAGGCATACCCTTCGACCTTTGGATCACTTCGAACCTATCGAGCATCGCTCTATATACCCACCTTAAACCCTAAATCCGATTAAAATTAAGATTAATTATTTTTCGATTAAACCCTAAACCCTGAAAGCTATGCCCAACTTAAACCCCAAAAAGCCCATACAAAAAACCCTTGTCACATGTAAAATCCATGAAAACCCTTTTCTACTTCACCTTAAACAATAAACCCGGTTGCACCAAAACCTAGGAAACATGAAACCATTATTTGGGAAGGGAATTGCTGACTTGGAAGGCCTAATCCAAGGGTCCAAACAAGGCATAAAAGCAGGTAAAACCCCTTGAGAAGCCCTATAGTATAAATAGAAAAGAAAAACCGTGAATCACGGGGCAGCTCCATCTTTACCATTTTTATTCATGCTTTTTTTATTGCTTTCCTTAGCTTAGATAGTCAATTAACCTGTTACTTTCCTGTGATTGAAAAAAAGTTTTTCAGTTCTGCATCATTTCAATTCTCCCGTCAGGTTTTCTGGTTGTTAGCATTTTGGAGCCGAGTGAAAGGATTCTTGAGAGAGTGGTGGAGAAACGAGGCTGGTGACAGCAGCCAAGTCCTCCTAAGTTACTGTTCTGTAGTTTGGTTTTCATGTTTTTTCTTCCAGTTTTGGGTTTTACAATAACTTCAACTTTTAAACTTTCGTTTTTAGTTTCAGAACTTTAACTTATATTTTAAAGTAGATTTGAGGTTGAGTAGAATAGTTTATGGATATTTACATTTAAGTTTGTTTAAACAATTTTATTTTACTGAATTTTTAAGTATTTATTTTATTTTAGTTTTCTTTTCAGTTTCAAGCTTCTTGTTCTATTTCTTTACTATTTTCACTAGTTAGGAGGAATCTTTCACAATTAATTTATAGCTTTAAGTTCGGGTTAAAGGAAGGAAAAGACTTGCTGCGTGACCAGTAGCAAGTTCTCTGTTTTCAGTGTTTTATACTCTGGTCCCGTATCTTTGTCTTGTTCTTTTTCTTCGCTGATTGGGTTCTGCTTCTGTGTTTCTGGATTCCTGCAGTTTCATTTTATACTTCCCTGTTTCGTTTTTGCGTCTTGTTTCTGCAGTCTCTCGCAATCGGCTTTTATTGCATTCAGTTTCTGTTCCTGTGTGGTGTCGAGGGCTGTGTTGCTGGTTAAGGGACCGTGGATGTTATTGGGCTGAAATTGCTGGGTGGCGGTGAAGCTGTTTTTGCACTGCTGGAAGTTGATCCAGCAGGGACGAGGGGCATTTTAGTGTTGCTGGTTCTCGGGGCAATCTGCAAGAAGCAGCTGCGGACGTTGCAAGCTGGGAAGGTTTCAACACAGCTGGCAGGTCGGTGCATAGCTGGGACCAGGTTGCTGCAAGGTGCTGAAGTTTGGTGACTGGTCAGCAGAGCAGGACATGATTGAAGCGGAGTAAAAGCGGGAGGCTGGAAGCAGGAGCTGGTGCAGTAATGAAGCAGTGCAGAGTTGGCAGTGTTTGCGTGGCTGCTGCACGGCTAGCGTTCTGCTGCCACATTTCCAAGCCATGGGTTGGGTGATTATTAATTTTATTTTATTTTATTTTTTTAACTATATGTTCTGATTTTGCATGTTTTATTATATTAGTTTGTTTTGGTTTAGTGCATTAGTTAGTTAGTTTATTCAATTAGTTATTAGTTTTTTAGTTCGTTAGATTTTAATTAGTTAGAATTACATTTTTAATTTTAGATAATTTAACTTTGGGTTTTTAATTCATGTTATTTTAATTTTTTTATTTTTTAAATTTTCATATGTAATTTTAGATTAAGTTTTATTTTAATTACTTTTAGTAGTTAATTTGTTTTTTTAAAAATCAATTGTTTGAATAAATCTAGGATGACAAATTTTAGTACTTAGCTAAAACAAATTTAATTAAGCTCTGTGGGACGATATTCCAGACTCAATTCCGTATTACTTGTAGACTGTGTATGTTTGCATGTTGATACCAATTAGGGTCAATAAATTTTTGGCGCCGTTGTCGGGAATTAGATTATGTTGTTTTTAGTTAGTATTAATACCAAACATACCTAGGTTTAGTCTAGACCGTCCATCTTTAGATTATTCATACCACCTTGAAGGATGACAGAGATAGTCAAGCTAATTGAAGAAGTTGAAACGCTTCCACCACTGAAGCTCATTGAATAAGAAGAAGGTGTGGTTTGAAGTGATAAAAATGGAGAATACTAAAGGTGGGGAAAAGAATAAATCAATAAGGAAGAGCTCAAGATCGAAGTCCAAGTCCCAAAGCTTGACAAACTATACCTAGAGGCACCTTTTGTTGTTGCTTCATTGAACTTTCCACATGAGACTAAAGCGAGTTATATCTTAGAAGATTGTGGAGCTAAGTCTGTGAACCAAGAAATCTATTTGAGTCTCCTTCCAGGGTGGTGCACTATGTACATCAATCCATCTTTAGATTATTCATATCACCTTGAAGGATGACAGTGATAGTCAAGTTGATGACTATCAATCAAGTGCTTCTGGGGAGGCAACCCTAGCTCTTTATTAGTTTATTAGTTGTTTCTTTCTTTTATTAGCTTTAGATTGAGTATTTTTTAGCTTTGATTTCTTTTTCTTTATATTTTGCATGTTTAAGTCTAAGTTTGGGGGAGCAGTGGAGAAACCTTGTGGGCTTGCAATTGAGTTTCAATGAAAAATCTGGGAAGTTTCCTTTATCATTTTCTTGAATTTTTAAATCAATTGCACATTGAGAACAATGTGCGATTTAAGTTTGGGGAAGGAAATTTGAGTTAAAGTTTTTCAAAAATTCCGAAAATTTTCAAACTTTTTGGGTTTTAAATGTTTTGCCTTGAGATATGTTGTGCTTGATTTGGTTATTTCCCATATTCCTATGATTGAGACTATGATTGAGATTGATTTTGATATTTGGAAAAGCATGATTATTGAGAAAGCATGAGTTGAATTCTTAAACTTGCCTTGTTTTGATTGTGATTTTTCCATCTTTATGCACTATGTCATGATCATGGATATGTGGGCATGTGTAGAGAATTGTGAGCACATTCTAGAATTTGTTTGATCTTTTCTTGAGGCGAAATATTAGATGATGCTTAGTTAGGAAAATGATTTAGGTCACCCTTGGATCGTCTGAGCTTTTCAAGCTAACTTTGTATATATTTTATCCTTAAATCACTCCTTTGAGTCAAACTAGCCTTTTTGTGTTTATACACCTATATGATTAATTTCCTTAGTCTTAAATAAGTTTTCCTTTCCCTTACCTCGAAAGCATGTGATTTACTAGGATATATTCAGAGCTATGTACATATTGGATATAGTGATAGAGAAAAAGAAAATAGAAAATTCAAAAAAAAAGGAAAAGAAAAAGAAAAAGAAAAAATATAGAAAATTAAAACTATGAAAGAAAAAAGAAAAAATGGAAAATGAGAAAAAAAATACAAAAATGAAATAAAGTGTATGGGAAAGAAAGAAGATAAGTTTTGGGGGAGTTATTTGAAGCTCTCAACATTAAGATCCCAGAGTGTAATTTGTGATTAGAGGTTGTTGAGCCTAAATTGTCTTTTATCATACCTTAACCCAAGCCTTACAGTGTAAGCTTTATAAAGTCCTATTGATTCTTGATTGAGTATGGCTATATTAGCGGAGAGAGAAGTGAAAAGCAAACCTATGGGCTGTTCATGCTTTATTGACCTTGCTCTTCATGTTTGCATAATCTCATTTGGATATGTATGCCTTGATATGTGATGGACACTTCGCATACAAACAGAGAATCTAATTAGGATTAAGGCATCTGATTGGAGGAAACTTTATGTTGATTAATAATTGTGTCTTCTTTAGATTAGATCGATACTCTTTTTATGAGATGTATTTGGAAAATTAATCTATCAATTACATATTATCTCTTGCATGTTTTGTGTTGTTTTGCTTGAGGACAAGCAAAATATTAAGTTTGGGGGTGTGATAAGCCCCTAAAATATTATATTTTCGTACAATTTATTACATGAATTTTAATTTAATTCTAGAATTTTTATTAAATTTCTTCCCGATTTATTGGATTTTGATGTGGATGCTTTTATTGGGCAGAAATATCAATGAAGGAAATTGATAGCAGTGAATATGCAATGATTGCAGCTTAATTAAAAGTTTTATTTTGTTTTCTTATTATTTTAATCAAGATCCTAAATCAGTACCTATAATTTAGGATTTCGTTTTCCTTGTTATTAGTAGCCTATAAAAGGTCTTTACCATTCAATGAAACGAAAAGCAATTTATTCTTTCAAAGTTAGTCTTAGAAGGGGGCTCTGTCAAGGACGAGTCTGCCTCCACCAATTCACCATAGATTTAAAGAGTTCTTTCGTGTCTAAACCTGTGACTTGATCCTACACCAAGGCTCGTAACATCATGGTATCAGATTCAGGAGTCATGGGTGATGCGGAGAATTTGGCAACCAAACTAGATGCTTTTATGGAACAAATGGCTACACGACAATGTGCGTTGGAAGAACAGATGGCAGAACTATCAATCTCGGTTCGGGGGAAAGGAAAGGGATCTGGCAGAGATAATGCAGAGGGACAAAACAATGGTATCCGTGGTAGTAGTGGTAGTTCAGGTCTCGGAGACAAATCTGAATCATAGTCGAGGGGATCTATGGTACCTCGGTACTCCAAGATGGAATTTCCTACTTAGGATGGCACTGATGATCCTTTAGGATGGCACTGATGATCCTTAAGGATGGTTGAAAAGATGCGAGAAATTCTTCGCCAATCAAAGGACTGCTGATGGAGATAAGGTAGGCCTAGCCGCGTTTCATCTATTGGGTGAGGCACAACTATGGTTTGATTAGGTTGAACAGGAAGAGACAGAACTGAACTGGGGGTGATTTAAGGAGTGTTTTCATGTGAGATTTGGGCCACCTATGAGTAATAACCCCTTGGGAGAACTAGCCAATTTCAAACAGACCGGATTTGTCGAAGAATATCAATGTCAATCCACGACAACAAGTAGATCTTTTTCCGGCTGGGTTGAAAGAAGAACTCGGGATTGACATTGAATTGCAGCAGCCAGGGAATCTCGGAATTGCCATGAATATGGCTCGAGCATTGGAGCGCAAGCAAAGGGTTTCATAGGGAACCTTAAGCTCCCGACTCAACATGAACTGGCCCACCCCCAAATCCACCAACACCGAATCTGTTATCCCCACTAACAAAAGCTCGATTGCAAAGGGTGGGGGACAAACGGCAAAACCAGTGGGGAGTAGTAATAGGGTGAGCTCTTCTGCACCGTTTGTCAAGAGGTTGACACGAGCAGAAATGGCTGAAAGGAGGGCCAAGGGACTATGCTATAACTGTGGTGAATCCTATACACTAGGACATAAATATAAAAGGTTATTCTGGATTGAGGTTCCAGATGCCGATAGTGAATCAGAGGAAGACCAGGCGACAGATCAGAGGAAGACCAGGCGACAGATCTTGATATTTTTCTAAATGCCATCAGTGGGATCCGCAATTCTCCTACCATGCAGTTATTAGTAGAAGTGTCAGGAGTTACTGTTTCAATGCTAGTTGATTCAGGTAGCACACATAACTTTCTGCATGAAGGTTTAATACCAAGTTTATGATTGGAAGTGTGGAAACGTCCGGGGCTGAAAGTCTGTGTGGCAAATGGGGAACGTGTACCTAGTACGGGCATTTGTAAGATGGTACCCTTGCAGGTTGCAATGACACCTTCCAAGCTGATTTTTATACTATTCCGTTAGAGGGATTTGATGTGGTTTTAGGAGTAAAATGGCTGTGCACTCTTGGACCAATTCTATGGGACTTCGGTTCTTTGACTATGAAATTTGTCCTAAATGGGAAGGAGGTCTTGTGGCGAGGACAACCTCCTAAAACGGAACCACGTCTCAGTTTGATGCAAACACAGAATTCAGTTACTATAATCTTCGACAATTTACTGGTTGAATTTACAGACCTATTTTTGGAGCCTTCAGGTTTGCCCCCTAGTCGAGAGTGTGACCATCGCATACCTCTTTTACCTGGGACGGGACCAGTCGTAGTACGACCTTACCGGTATCCATATTTCCAAAAGGATGAGATTGAGAAACAATGTGCACAAATGCTACAACAAGGGATCATTCGGCCTAGTAGATCTTCATTCTCTTCCCCAGTCCTTTTAGTCAAGAAGCATGATGGCTCATGGCTTTTCTGTGTTAAGGATAAATTTTCGAAACCAGTGGTGGATCAATTACTGGATGAACTCCATGGGGCGCAACATTTTACAAAGTTAGATTTACGATCAAGTTACCACCAAATTAGGATGGCACCATCAGATGTGGAGAAGACAACTTTTAGAACTCACCATGGGCACTTTGAATTTCTATTCATGCCCTTTGGGCTTACTAATGCCCCTTCAACCTTTCAGAGTTTGATGAATGAAGTTTTTTGGCCTCATTTGCGTAAGTTTGTCTTGGTCTTCTTTGACGACATATTAATTTATAGCAAAACATGAGTTGAGCATATACATCATGTTAGAATAGTTTTTGAACTCTTGCGCACTAATATGTTGTTTTTAAAGAAGTCCAAGTGTTTCTTCGGTGAGTCACAGGTGACCTACCTTGGACATGTGATACATGGTGCCAGAGTGAAAGTTGATGTAACGAAAATTAAGGCCATCATTGAATTGCCAACTCCGCAATCCACCAAGGCTCTATGGGGTTTTCTTGGTTTAGCAGGGTACTACAGAAAATTCATCAAAGATTATGGGCAAGTGGCCACCCCTTTAACGAGTCTCTTGAAGAAAAATGCTTTCCAGTGGAGTGCGAAAGCTGATGCTGCTTTCAATGCATTAAAGGCCTTTCTTTTAGTAGCCCCAGTCCTGCGGTTACCCAACTTTGAAGAAGAGTTTGTGGTAGAATGCGATGCATCTGGCAGCGGAATTGGGGTTGTATTACGACAAAAAAGTCACCCCATTGCTTTCTTCAGCCGTACGATTGCAGAACGACACCTCAAACTGGCTGCGTATGAGCGGGAATTGATAGGATTGGCCAAGGCAGTATCTCATTGGCGACCCTACCTATGGGGTAGACACTTCCTCATCCGTACGGATAATTTTAGCCTCAAGTATCTATTAGATCAGCGTCTCACCACTTCCTCGCAGCAGCATTGGATCAGCAAACTGATGGGGTTTGATTTTCGGGTGGAATTTAAGGCTGGAAAATTGAATAAAGCTGTAGATGCTTTATCTAGACGAGATGACGTTTCTCTTCAACTCATGACAGTTTCTTTCCCTCAAGTCGAAATCTTAGCTGCCATTCGGAAAGAAATGGCAACCTCTCAGGAATTGTTACAACTGCAGCAATGCATTTAACAAGGGGAGTTGGGGTCGGATTGGGTTGTACGTGACAGGCTGATTTTCCTCAAGGGAAAGGTATATCTGCTACCTACCTCCTCACTTATTTCCACCATTATTTCTGCTATCCACGATATGGCTCATGAAGGTGGACAAAAAACCATACAACGTCTTCGTCAAAATTTTTATTGGAAGAGTATGAAGCGAGCTGTATTAGAATTGGTGCAGAATTGTTTAGTGTGCCAGCGCCATAAAAGGGAAATTTTGCATCCCGTAGGACTACTTCAGCCCCTTCTAGTGCCGCAACAGGTTTGGGCTAATATCTCTATGGATTTTGTGGAGGGACTACCTAAGGCTCAGGGTAAATCAGTTCTTATGGTGGTGGTTGACTGGCTTTCAAAGTATGCTCATTTCTTACCCTTGGCTCATCCATTTGCTGCTATATCTGTTGCTACTACTTTCTTTACAGAGGTGTTTAAACTTCATGGCTTGCCTGAATCAATAGTCTCAGATCGAGACAAGGTTTTCCTTAGTATGTTTTGGAAGGAGTTATTTCGCCTTAGTGGTTCCAAGTTGGCTTTCTCCTACGCTTACCATCCTCAGTCTGATGGTTAAACCGAGGTCGTCAATCGCACTATTGAGATGTACCAACGGTGTTTCACAGGATATCGACCGCAACAGTGGGTTGATTGGATACCCTGGGCTGAGTACTGCTGCAACACATCTTATCACACTGCTCTTGGTACCACCCCTTTTCTGCTAGTTTATGGCAGGGAGCCTCCTCGGCTTCTTTCTTATTCAGTGGGTTCTACACGAGTTGGAGCAGTTGATAGAGCCTTCCAGGAGCGAGATGCAGTACTCAAAGCTGCTCGTGATGGGCTTTTGCAAGCCCAACAAAGGATGAAGAACACTTATGATTTAGGGCATAGAGAGTTGAATTTTGCAGTGGGGGAATGGGTATGGCTGCGACTTCAACCATACCGTCAGTTTATAGTAGCAAGACAGAAGTATCATAAACTTCTCTCGAAATATTTTGGACCCTTCAAGATCATGGCCAGAGTAGGACCTGTTGCTTACAAGCTTGAGCTTCCAGAGGGAAGTAGAATACATGATGTATTCCACGTGTCTCTCCTCAAGCAGTATAAAGGACCTTAACCAGCTATTGTGGGAAATTTACCACCAGTGTGCGATGACAAGGTCTTACCAACCCCCAGGATATTATAAGCAGCAGGCTCAATAGAGGCAAATGAGAACTATTAGTACAGTGGGTAGGCTGTTCTCAGAGGATGCAACATGGGAACCGGTTGAACACTTCCAAGAGGCTTATCCAGAGTTTAAGCTTGAGGACAAGCTCAATGCCGCAAGAGAGAGTGATGATGTGGATGCTTTTATTGGGCAGAAATATCAAAGAAGGAATTGACAACAGTGAATATGCAGTGGTTGCGGCTTAATTAAAAGTTTTATTTTGTTTCCTTATTTTTTAGTCAAGATCCTAAATCAGTACCTATATTTAGGATTTCCTTTTCCTTGTTATTAGCAGCCTATAAAAGGCCTTTACCATTCAATAAAACGAAAATCAATTTATTCTCTCAAAGTTAGTCTTAGAAGGGGGCTTTGTCAAGAACGAGTCTGCCTCCACCAATTCACCATAGATTTAAAGAAAAGTTCTTTCGTGTCTAGATCTTTGATTAGATACTACGCCAAGGCTCATAACATATTTTTCTTCATGGGTAGGAAATTCATGAATAATGAGAAAATTAAGAAAATGACATGAAAATCAAGAAAAAGTGATCGCATTTGGTGTTTAAGCTTAACCCTAAAAATTCCCCAAACCCTAAAAATTCCCAAAACTTTAAACTCAATAGTCTAACCTAGGATACCCTCACACCACCCCACATTATAACCCCTAAACCTATGCCCACCTTAAACCCCGAAAAGCCCATACAAAAAACCCTTGTCCTATGTAAAACCCATGAAAACCCTTTTCTACTTAACCTTGAACACTAAACTCGGTTGCACCAAAACCTAGGAAACATGAAGCCATTATTTAGGAAGGGAATTGCTGACTTGGAAGGCCTAATCCAAGGGTCCAAACAAGGCTTAAAAGCAGGTAAAACCCCTTGAGAAACCCTATGGTATAAAAAGAAAAGAAAAACCATGAATCGCCGAGGGGAGCTTGGTGACAGCAGCTCCATCTTCACCATTTTTATTCATGCTTTTCTCTACTGCTTTCCTTATCTTAGATAGTCAATTAACTTGTTAATTTCCTGTGATTGAAAAAAGTTTTTCTTGGTTTTCTTTTTAGTTTTGCTCTTTTTGGTTTATGTAGTTTAGTCACTCTTTACTCATTTGTTTCTAAGGGTACTTGACAGCTTAATCTTGGGTAGAGGTGGCAGAAGGTCTCTTAGCTACTGGAGGAAGCTTGGATGCTGCTAGAACTCTTGGTTGAGTGAGACAGCCTGCCTCCTTTGGTGCTAACGTTTGCTACCTGTTTCTTGGTTCTGCATCGTTTCAATTCTCCCGTCAGGTTTACTGGTTGCTAGCATATTAGACCTGAGTGAGAGGATTCTTGAGAGAGTATGGTTGCTGGTGGAGAAACAAGGCTGGTGATAGCAGCCAAGTCCTCTTAAGTTATTTACCGTTCTGTAGTTTGGTTTTCATGTTTTTCTTCTAGTTTCGGGTTTTACAATGACTTCAACTTTTAAACTTTAGTTTTTAGTTTCAGAACTTTTGTTTTTATTTTAAAGTAGATTAGTGGTTGTGTAGAATAGTTTATGGATATTTCAATTTAAGTTTGTTTGAACAATTTTATTTTGCTGAATTCTTAAGTATTTATTTTATTTTAGTTTTCTTTTTAGTTTCGAGCTTCTTGTTCTATTTCTTTACTATTTTCACTAGTTAGGAGGAATCTTGCACAAATAATTTATAACTTTAAGTTCGGGTTAAAGGAAGGAAAAGACTTGCTGCATGACCAGTAGCAAGTTCTCCTCTGTTTGCAGTGTTTTATACTCTGTTCCTGCATCTTAGTTCCTTCTTTGTCTTGTTGTTTTCTTCGCTGATCGGGGTGACCAGTAGCAAGTTCTCTTCTGTTTTCAGTGTTTTATACTCTATTCCTGCATCTTAGTTCCTTCTTTATCTTGTTGTTTTCTTCGCTGATCGGGTTCTGCTTCTGCTTTTCTGGATTCCTGCAGTTTCATTTTATACTTTCCTGTTTTGTTTTTGCATCTTGTTTCTACATGCTCTCGCGATGGGCTTTGGCTGCATTCAGTTTCTATCGCTGTGTGGTGCCGAGGGGTGTGTTGCTGGTTCAGGGATCGTGGATGTTATTGGGCTGAAATTGCTGGGTGGCGGTGAAGCTGTTTCTGCACTGCTGGAAGTGTCTCCAGCAGGGACGAGGTGCAGGGCAGGGAACGTTTTAGTGTCGCTGGTTCTCGGGGCAGTATGCAAGAAGCAGCTGCGGATGTTGCAAGCTGGGAAGGTTTCAACGCAGCTGGCAGGTTGGTGCATGGCTGGGACCAGGTGTTGAAGTTTGGTGACTGGTCAGCGGAGCAGGACACGTTTGAAGCAGGTAAAAGCAGGAGGCTGGAAGCAGGAGCTGGTGCAGTGACAAAGCAGGTAAAAGCAGGAGGCTGGAAGCAGGAGCTGGTGCAGTGACGAAGCGGTACAGAGTTGGCGGTGTTTGCGTGGCTGCTGCATGGCTGGCCTGCAGCTGCCACATTTCCGAGCCATGAGTTGGGTGATTATTAATTTTATGTTATTCTATTTTTTAAACTAGATGCTTTGATTTTGCATGTTTTAATATATTAGTTTGTTTTAGTTTAGTACATTTGTTTGATAGTTTCTTCAATTAGTTATTAGTTTATTAGTTCGTTAGATTTTAATTAGTTAGAAATATATTTTTAATTTTAGATAATTTAACTTTGGGTTTTCAATCCATGTTATTTTATTTATTTTTACAGTTTATTTTATTTTTTCATTTTCATCTGTAATTTTAGATTAAGTTTTATTTTAATTACTTTCAGTAGTTAATTTGATTTTAAAAAAATCAATTTTTTGAATAAATCTAGGATGACAAATTTTAGTACTTTGCTAAAATAAATCTAATTAATCTATGTGAGACAATATTCTAGATAAATTTTCGTGTTACTTGTAGATCGTGTATACTTGCACGTAGATTTCATTTAGGGTCAACAGAGATCGAGCATTTTGGCACTGATTCAACTTCCTCATGTTTCTTTCTCTCTTTTAAGAATCAATTTTTTATTTTTATTATTTATGTTTAGAATTTGTTTTAAAATGTTAATAAGATCCTTAAACATTTCTTTGTTAAACATGTCTGCTAGATGAACAAGGTTCAATTGCTTCTGATGAACAGATCCAGAAGCTTGTATCAATGGGTTTTCAAAGGGCAACAGAGCCCTTTCATTTTGCACGCTTTGTAATTGTATTATAAGAATTTTGTTTTATCTGGCTTTTATTTATCTCCTGTATCTTGCATGGCTTTCATGATTGCTTAAAGAATTTGTGCAACATATCCAGTCATAACTTTTTGAAGAACATAGTTTAGTAATTCAGTAATCCTGATGGCTACGTGTCCTATTATACTTGCATATCAATAAGCTGGTGGTCCATCTATTGGCTTATCCCTTTCATTCTTTTTAAGTAATATTTATTTTGTGAACCTACTATTTTTATGATTTGCGATAGTGCACCTTGTTTAATGCTGTGAAGCTTCAAACAAATTCTGAAATTACTTGTGAATGACTACAATAAATTGATTAACCATTATTGATTCATCCTTGACAATTGCTTAAATGACGGTGAATTTCTTTATTATCCCAATTGTATTAAGTTAATTACTTTTATGTGATTCTGTCTCTGATGAGAAAGTGAAACTCCTGTAATTGCTACCTAGTTGGTGGATGAACCAATATAATCTTCTCGCAATAGTGCAATACAAGTGTTGATGTAAGTTTCGATTTTCATGATTTGAAAATAGAAAAGTTAAGTTATTTCTTAATTTTGTATTACAATATATTTATTTTTATGTTGTATCAATTGACTTATTTTCTCTCTTTTGCTCATTTTGTAGGGAATCGAATGCAAATTACCTTTCAAGGAGTGGTGGATGTTTAGCTGATGGATGTACCTTACATATTTAAGTACGCTAACACTAACAAATTAAAGAGTAGTACTAGGCAAATTTATAATATTACACCGGGTGTGAACGAGAGCCGAGAGCCGAGATGGTGCAAGAATAGGGGCATACAAACAGAAAACGGTATGAGAACTGGGACAGCGGCTTTATGATGCCTCTCACTTGCTCAACTCTCTAACCTTGGCACGACTTTATATTCTAGCGAGGCCTAGCACTCCTTTTTTTTCCTGTTTTAGGAAATGCAAATATTTTAATACAAGTACATCCCTTAGCCTCCCCTTACCAAGCAAAGCAAAGCAAAGCAAAGCACACACCCTTTATTTGTTAATTACTATTTTCTTTTTCAAATTAATCACCACTCTCTTATTGGTCGATGGCTTGGCAAACCTTCGTAATTTTAACTTATGAATTTTATTTGGACGATGAAGCTGGTCATTGGAGATAGGTGATATAGATTTAATGTTCATGCAAGCACTACTGATTTCCATTTTCCCCTTTCCATTTCCAGGTTTGTTCCTTGAATTTGCAGCAAACAAATAGCGGTTAAATTTGCGGATCATTTTTAATTTTAAAAATTATAATGTCTCATTTTATTTTTAATTATTTTTTAAATATTTTGTATATATCATCTTATTAATTTTACATGTAAAATTTAAAAATTTTGTTAAAAAGTATGAAACAATAATCTTAAATTTATTATCATAACAGAATTAGATTTATAGATATTTATTTCGAAAGACCTTACAGGTTTATGTTTTAACTAGGCTTCTCACTCTATAACTCTATCCATAAATTGATGAGCAGACAACTGTTAATGGACCGATGGCAATAGTCTAACTGCTGATGAAGGGTATTATTTATGCAAGGAGGAATGGAATTATTGATATTTGAATTTCTTTCATTGTTTTTGGCTGTGGGAGAATTTTGCGTGTCTTTTTTGTCAAACAGACAAAGGGTTTGGATTGGAGGGGTCACGCTCACATGACCCTAGTAGAAGCGAAATTTCTATTTCTTGTTTAGCCCCCTCCTTTTTTGCCCTTTACCGTCTGGGCCAGACCAGTTTAATGTAATGTTAAAAGCTAACAGAGAAGGAAGGTAACAGGAAGGGGGCTTGAATCTCTTATATCTGAATGCGTCGCTGAAGATAAATTCAGTGGTTTGTCAAGATTTTGGGGTGTGGGTCCTAACGGACATGGAAGAAGATACTTAAGCCATTGGGCCACACCTGGTGACTCCTTTCTCTTTTCCTCTCTGTCGTTTCTTGTTCTGAACAGAAATCATCCAAAAATGTTTTATCAACCCACGCCCGGTCTCAGGCACATAAGCAAATACAAATGGCTTCAAAGTCGGTACCCAAAGATAAAGATAAAGATAAAGCCAGATCGAAACACAGCCTCCATCAATAGATTACATATAGTCAAGTCTTTAGTCATTCACTCCCAAGTATCCTATATATCCGCCCTCATCAATAGATTGTTAACTTTGTTTTCATTTTCATTCCAAATCAGTCCCATATTGTGCTCTTTTTTACTACATTCTCAAGCCTTTCTTTTTTCTCTAATGAAATGTTGGAAATGTTAGAAGACTGAAGAAGAAAGTTGAGGTGGGGACTTCGCTTTTCCTCAACAATACTCCATTTTTCCTGACGTTTATGAACACCACATTACATCAACCCATATGTCTAAAAAGTCTCGTACATTTTAATAGATATATAGGAAGTTGATTAATATTTTGGATTGAGGTATAGATCTCAAAGATATCCTCGAGCATCACAGTGTGAATCAGGAGCACCACAGCATCCCGACTCCAAATGATGATGCAGGTCCCTGAAGTGTTTAGTGTCACGTGATGCAATTCTATACTTAGCCCTACATATGAGCATTAGGCTAAACAGGGATTGCCAATTTAGGCTAAAAAAGGCCATTCTTGTGACACAAATGCGCGCCTCCCCAACACCCACACCCACCCCCCCCCCCCCCCCCCCCCCCCCGGGAAAAAAAAAACCTTAAAAGCTTGATGATAGTAACTTTCTTCGGTTTACTTATAAGGGTTTGTTTAGGCTTGCAAAATTACAAGTAGCATAACATAATGTTAGAAGATGTATGTATTTAAAACTTTTCCCCTTTGAGCAGGGCATTGTATTTGAAACCTTAGAAGAATTGACATGACGAGGATTCTGGATTTGTTTGTCGTTGCTTCTATGCCAATTATGAAAGTGCTCCTGCTGACAGCACTTGGTTCGTTTCTTGCCTTGGATCGTATAGATGTTCTGGGGGAGAATGCAAGGAAGCAGTTGAATAATGTAAGTCATAGGTTCTCATATTTCCGATATTTCTCATTGAACAGGGTCTGCCATGCGATAGAAAAACTTAGAAATGATTTGTTAATCTCAGGAACTTCATTACTAATTAAGAACCATGCTTTTGTCTGTGATCAGGTTGTTTTTTTCGTGTTTAATCCAGCACTGGTCAGTAGCAACCTGGCCAAAACAATTACCTTTGAAAGCATTGTTTTATTGTGAGTTTAGTTCTACTTCTGAGTACTCAATCGCATGTTTGATTACAGTGATAAGTGATTTAAGATGATTTTTTTTTTTCAATTCTATGTAAACGCAGGTGGTTCATGCCATTCAATATCCTGAATACATTTATTATTGGCACAGCAATAGGATGGGTACTAGTAAAAATTACAAAAGCTCCTCAACACCTAAGAGGCCTCGTATTGGGTTGCTGTGCAGCAGGTATATCTATATAATCGTACATGCAGTTCCATATGAAGTCCGAACAGCATAACCTATTTGGTTTCAGATATGTTCAAGCTGATTGCAGCTGTAGTAATACTTTATGAGGTCCTTTAAGGAAAAGTACTGTAAAAATTCAAATTATCATGCAATTAAGTCAGAGAAGCATGGAAAGTTGAATAGTTCAGAAGGGCTAATCTAAACTTTCTTGACACATTGCTGTCATTGCTAAACTGGTCCTTCACAAATGTTAGATAAAAATCGGGTATTTAATTGTTCATGAACCACATAGTTTATTCTTAGTGCAAGAAATCGATAATCTGATTGACAATATGTAATGAACTGGGGCATGACGGGTTTCTACAAAAAAAAGTGTCAATATGATCTTAGATTCTTTTCCGAAGTTTCCCTTTTCTTAAAAGCAAGGGAATATTAGTTTGCACAGATGGCAATTAAGAAATGCAGAGGAAGAAAGGCTTCGGAATTAATGGTCAAACACATTTGTATTCTGCCCAAAACTTGCATCTTGTAATATTCATAATTCCTTCAAATAAATCCAACTAATTATCTTAAACAGGAAATGTTGGACACTTGCCCTTAATTGTCGTTCCAGCAATCTGCACAGAGAAAGGCAATCCCTTTGGAGCTCCTGACATTTGCCATATGTATGGAATGACTTATGCTTCACTTTCCATGGCGGTATGATAGTCATTTTGTCTTTAATTATATGCGTTGTCTCAAACGTCATTTGCTGAACTGACTGGTGAATTGTCATCCATGTATTTAGATATTGTTACACTGCCTATCTCAATTCATTTTGATCACAAGTTCTTTTTCTAATACTTCACTAGTTCTTTTTCTAATACTTCAGATTGGAGCCATTTACTTGTGGTCCTACGTCTACAACATAGTGCGAGTTTCCTCAGCAAAGGTCAACAAAGAAGTTAATGGAGATGACTCAACTAGAACTATGAAGTCTACTGGGGGCATGCCAATGTTACATGAAGAGAATTGCTCCGAAGCTCTTCTGCCTTCCGAAGATTGCTCCATCTCTGTGAAGTATACGAATGAGTTGACATTTTCATGCACCGAGTCAAAGGGAATTGTCAAGGTTGCGCTCCTGTATTGTTATTTTCTGGCATTATTACTGTGATTTTGATGCATCCATTTCTGTCATTAAGATATGGTGTGATTTTGATTTTTTTCCTTCTTTTTTCTTTTTGTGTCATCATTCTTCATATAGTCACCTATATCAAATCCGTGTTCACGAAACCAATGTTCTCATACCACCAAACCAAGTAGGAAAATTTCCTGATATATATGAGTGTGGACGAGGAGTAGATTCATAAACAAGTATGTACTAGAAAAGCAGAGAATAGAGATAATATCAACAGATACATGTGTCTCTCTGTGTGTGTGTAACATAGTTGGGCTGAAATCTTTCTCTTCTCTGATTTCTTTTTCCTATTTCCCAGTGTCTGCTGTATAAATTGATATTATGCGTAACTTTGATAGTATTATCTGAGTGTGGTTGATTCATGTGTGACTGGGTGCTTCTGAGATCTCTGTCCCAAAATTGATGATTTCTTCATACAAATTCAATCAATATATCTCTTTTCCAAGGGAGAGAAATCTTCCACAAGGTGCCCACCTAACCATGCTGTTTCTGTTAATTATATTTTCTTTATGTTTCTACTATTACCTGATCAACAGTTAATGCAAAATATACAACTTGCATATTTGGTGCTTTCGCACTGTTACATTTAGAAAACAATAAGTTACCACTTGGTAACTTTGACTTCATCAAGTCTTATTTTTCTTATGGAAATAAATCATAAAAGGAGAAGGAACAATTGTGGATTCCAGTTTTTTCACATTCTTATTTATCTTATGCTATTTGACAGTACCAAAGTTTTTTACATTCAAATGTATAATCTTGTACCACCATAACCATATTCACACAATACCTATTAAGAGTTTCTATATATGCATATGCATGACGTACAGTAGTGGAAGATAGTTGAAATCTTAGGTTTGGTCACTTGAAATCTGGAAGATCTTGCGTGTTGTCAGCCATCGAGGAGTTTCTTTTACCCATTGGATCATAATTTAATTGCTTTAAGTGTCTTATGGCAGGTATCAGATTTTCAGAAGACCTGGCAGTCTTTAAGGATGATTTCACGAAAACTCAATCTTAAGGCTTTATTTGCACCTTCAACTATTGGGGCGGTATCATCCTTGACGCTTTATTCCATTATATAATCACTTGTTCTTACTGCTAAGAATAGACACATTACTCAGTATTTAAGTAAGACATTCTCCTATCGGACCCATACATTCTATGGCTTCCTTTTCTGAAACAACTTTGATTTGATACCATCCATGGATGGTTACAATGCTTCCATGCGAAAATAATATTGTTAGCATTTTGATGCTGATTGATCATGTCGACAATTCTTGATAAGTGATCTAGTAACTGACTTTGTTCTTCTCATGCGTAGTTTATTGGGTTCACCATAGGTGTAGTTCCCAAAATTCGAAATTTAATAATCGGTGGTAATGCTCCCTTCCATATGATTCAAGACTCTGCTTCTCTATTGGGGTATGTATCATAGCTTCTATCTCCTTGATATTTGTATGTATGTATGTATGTATGTATGTATGTATGTATGTATGTAGATAGATATATGATAAATATATATTTAATACTCAAATATATCCTTAACGTTTACCAAAAAATAAATTTAAACCTTCGATATTTAATTACATGAAAATAAATCCGACACGTTTTATTTTAAGCATTTAAAACTTAAATATTTCAGAATAACAGAATTAAATATATTTCTGTTAAATCCCTCTAACTCCTGTTATTCTTGCATAGGTGACATCTGACAAGGATGTTGACATGTCTTAATTTGCCACGTGGTCCATGAAATTTTTATCACTTGTAATATTTTCTCATGTGGATATATATAATTCATTTTTTGAAATTACCCTTTTTGCAAATATTTTCAAAAGTAAAAAGGTAATTTTAAAAAAAATTATATATATTCATGTAGTAAAGTATAAAGGGAGAGAAAATAAAAAATACTTTTATTCATATCAAAACAAGCACTAAGCTTACAACTTAAATAAGAAAACATAGAAAAGGTTAATCCTAAAATTTCTCACAATCAGTCTATGATTCTAGTTATTTCCCTTGATTTTAGGATATAATCTTTCTAAATTTATTCCAATCTCTAATAGTCAAGACTTCCCTAATTTACGACACTCCCCCCAAGTTGGTGCAAAGATATCTATCATGCCCAACTTGCTAACTTGAAGCTCAAATGATTGTCTCAACAAGCCTTTAGTTAGAACATCTGCAACTTGCTGCTTGCTTGGTACAAACGGAGTGCAGATTATTCCCTCTTCAAGCTTCTCCTTTATAAAGTGTCTGTCAATCTCAACATGTTTTGTCTTGTCATGTTGAACCGGATTATGAGTAATGCTGATAGCTACCTTGTTATCATAATTCAACTTCATAGGAAGGCTCACCGGTCTCTCAAGATCTGCTAGAACCCTTTTTAGCCAAAGAATCTCACACACTCCTTGAGCCATTGATCTGAATTCAGCCTCAGCACTGCTTCTAGCAACTACATTTTGCTTCTTGCTTCTCCAAGTAACTAAATTGCCCCAAAGAAATGTGCAATACCCTGAAGTTGATCTTCTATCAGTAATTGAACCTGCCCAATCTGGATCTACATATACCTCAACCCCTCTCTTCTCATTTTTCTTGAAGAAAAGTCCTTTCCCTGGTGTGCCTTTTAGGTATCGAAGAATTCGATACACAGCTTCAAGATGCTCTTCGCATGGAGAGTGCATAAATTGGCTTACCATACCCACCGCGAAGGCAATATCATGACGTGTATGTGATAGGTAAATCAGTCTTCCAACAAGTCTTTGGTACCTTCTTGTATAAACTGGAACCCCATCTTTAATTTCTCCAAGCTTAGCATTCATTTCTATTGGAGTGTCTGAAGGTTTGCAACCATTCATTCCGGTTTCTCTCAAGAGATTAAGAATATACTTTCGTTGCGAAACCACAATGCCCTTCTTTGATCTTGCCACTTCCATTCCAAGAAAGTACCTTAGCTGGCCTAAGTCTTTGATCTCAAATTCTTTGGTTAAGCTCTTCTTCAGTCTACTCATCTCTTCTATATCATCTCCAGTTAAGATTATGTCATCCACGTAGACAATTAAAACCGAGACCTTGTTTTTGGTGGATCTCTTTATGAAAAG
The DNA here is from genome assembly GCA_033439115.1 of Firmiana major. Taxonomy (NCBI): domain Eukaryota; kingdom Viridiplantae; phylum Streptophyta; class Magnoliopsida; order Malvales; family Malvaceae; genus Firmiana; species Firmiana major. Next base: position 80,235,722 of record CM065902.1, read on the forward strand.
TGTATGATTAGATTATCTTTGATTGTATCCTTGACTTTTAACAAACCTAGTGAACCTTTCAAACCAGGATCTAGGAGATTGTTTAAGTTCATATAAAGACTTTTTTAGCCTACATACCTTAGTTCCAAACTCCTCAGTGAAGCCAGGTGGAGGCTCCATATAGACTTCTTCCTCTAAGTCTCCATTTAGAGATGCATTCTTCACATCCAACTGATTCAGTGTCCAATCAAGGTTAGCTGCAATAGATAAGAGCACTCGAACAATATTTAATTTTGCCACTGGAGAAAAAGTCTCAAAGTAATCCACACTGTAAGTCTGAGTAAAACCTTTAGCTACTAGGCGAGCCTTGTATCTCTCTAAGGATCCATCTGAGTTGTATTTCAGAGTAAACACCCATTTACAACCAACAACTGTCCTTCCATCCGGCAAATCCACTTTCTCCCAAGTAACATTCTTTTCCAAAGCTCTCATCTCCCCAAAAATAGCTTCTTTCCACTTAGGAACATTTAGAGCCTCCTGGATACTATTAGGAATGGAAACACTATACACTTTTGAAATAAAGGCATAAAATGAAGCTGAAATATTTTTATAAGATACAAAATTTGAGAGAGGATGTTTTGTACAAGATCTAACACCTTTCCTAAGAGCAATGAGAAGATCAAGCTGACTAGAAGAATTAGACTTAGAATTACCTAGAGGAACTTTTGAAGAATTATCATGAATTTCATGATCTATCCTCTGGTCAGATTCTTGGTGACGCTGTGGAATAGTGCTTCTCCTTTTCAGTGCAAGATGTTCCTTTGAGTATACAAGACCTTTATATCGTTTTGCATCCATCTCTGTTGTTTCAGCATTTTCATTTATTGACCAGTTGTGAGGAATAATTTCTGCCTCGTTTTCATTTATTGACCAGTTGTGAGGAACATCATTATGGATAAATTCAAATGTTAAATCAGAACCATTTAAAAAATCATCTTCACTAGTATTTTTCTCCCCCTGAAGATGAGAGTTACTATAGTATGAGGTTCCTTAAAAAAAAGTAACATCCATCGACACAAATATCTTTTTCAAAATCGGATCAAAGCATTTGTAACCCCTTTGATTAGTAGGATAGCCTACAAAAATGCATTTATGTGCTTTTGGATCAAGTTTAGAACGTTTAGGATCATGATTATGCACAAAGGCCACACTTCCAAAAATTTTTAAGGGAATTTCTGCCATTAGCCAAGAGTTAGGGAAACACTCAGTGAAAAGCTGTAAGGGTGTTTTAAAATTCAAAATTTGTGTAGGCAGTCTGTTAATCAAATAAGCGACTGTTAAAACGGCGTCCCCCATAGATACTTAGGAACTTTAGTTTGAAAGTTGATTGCCCTAGCAACCTCAAGGAGATGTTTGTTTTTCCTTTCGGCCATCCCGTTTTGTTGGGGTGTATTATTACATGAACTTTGTTGAACAATACCTTTCTCAGCGAAAAAATTCCCGAACACATTGTTAAAAAATTCGTTTCCATTATCACTTCGAAAAATTTTAATTTGAGCCTGAAATTGTGTTTGAACCATGTTATAGAAATTTTTGAACACAGCTGCAGCATCAGATTTTTCTTGTAAAAGGAAAACCCATGTGACCCTAGTATGATCATCGATAAAAGTAATAAACCAACGCTTTCTGAAAAAAGTTGTTACTCTAGAAGGACCTTAATATCACTATGAATTATGGAAAATGGTTTTGATTTCTTATATGGTTGAGATGAAAAAATAGCACGATGATGTTTTGCTAATTCACAAGATTCACACTGAAAAACTGAAGGGCTTTTATTCATGAATAATTTTGGAAACAAACGTTGTAAATATGGAAAGCTAGGATGTCCTAATCGATAATGCCATAACACAATGTCACTGTCCCTAGAAACAAAAATAGAATTAAAACAGGTCTGTTGGTCTTGCCTTTCAAAGGTTGATCTTGTATTAAAGAGGTAGAGGTCACCATCCTGTTTAGCAGCCCCAATCATCTCTCCCGATGTTAAATCCTGAAATTCACAACGAGAAGACCAAAAATTAACCCGGCAATTATGATCAAGGGTTAGTTTACAAACTGACAAGAGATTGTATGATAGGTTAGGAACGTGCAGAACATCTCTAAGGTTTAGAGAAGGAGAAATAGACAATATTCCTTTCCCAGCAATAGTAGCAAAGGAACCATCTACAATTTTAACCTTTTGATTACCTGCACAAGGTGTATATGAAGAAAAAAATTGCGAACTACCAATCATATGATCAGTGGCACCTGAATCTAATATCCAAATGCCATTGGACTTTGAACAAGCAATAGTGGCAGTGGAAAAAAATACCTGACTGAACTAGAGAAGAGGATGGGTAAGAATTTCCTATAGATTGAGATTGAAACATTTTATATAAATGCTCTAATTGTTCCTTTGTGAAAGGAAGAGGCTCAGAGGATGATTGCTACCCCGGATCTGAATTGCTCACTTGAAATGCATGGACATCTCCCCCTGACTTGTTGTCACTGCTTGATTTTTTCTTCCAACATGTTGGTTTTTCGAGCAACTTCCAGCAGGTTTCTCGAGTATGCCACGACTTCCTACAATGATCACACCAAGGCCTCTGCTTTCCTTCTCGTTTATCTCCATCTAAGTCAGCACCTCGGGCTACAAGAGCAGACCCATCACTGTCTATTTTTGTGTCAGTAACATTTTGCAACATCTCTTTTCGCCGTGCTTATTCTCTACGCACTTCTGAGAAAACTTGTCTCATAGTTGGCAATGGCTTTCGCCTTAAGATACGTCCCCGAACCTTATCTAGTTCTTTATTTAAACCAGCCAAGAAAACAAATACCCAGCCTCTTTCTATTTTCTTTTTGTACCGAGCACTGTCACTCGGACTTTCCCATTCTTCTTCTTCAAATAGATCTAACTCCTGCCAAACAGCCATCATCACATTATAATAATCTGTTACTTCACGTTCACCTTGCTGCATTTTCCACATTCGGGTATTCAATTCGAACAATTGTGAATGATTGTCCAAATCTGAATTTGTTTCTCTAACTGCTTCCTACACATCGTGGGCTGTTGGTAAGAACATGAATGGTTTTCCAATTACCGAATCCATAGAGTTGATCAACCATTCGGTAACCATTGAATTTTCAGATTGTCACTTCCTATATTTTAGATCATCAGCAGCTGGCGGTTTCACTTCACCGTTTAAATAGCCGAGCTTCCCTTTGCTGTCGATCACCAACCGCACAGATTGAGACCACTCAAGATAATTTTTGCCATTCAATTTGTGAATGGTAATTTGAAGAGAATGTTCAGAACGAGAAATAGCTGTTGGCTGGTCACCTCCCTCCGAAGACTTCACATGGTTGCTGGTATCTGAAGAGGCTGAATCGGAGCCAACCATGACAGCCTTATAACTCATAATTGAGTCATAGACTTCTGGTACCATGTAGTAAAGTATAAAGGGAGAGAAAATAAAAAATACTTTTATTCATATCAAAACAAGCACTAAGCTTACAACTTAAATAAGAAAACATAGAAAAGGTTAATCCTAAAATTTCTCACAATCAGTCCATGATTCTAGTTATTTCCCTTGATTCAGGATATAACGCAATCAGTCCATGATTCTAGTTATTTCCCTTGATTCTAGGATATAATCTTTCTAAATTTATTCCAATCTCTAATAGTCAAGACTTCCCTAATTTACGACAATCCACATGACAAAAAATTACACATCATTTGGTTATGTGGCAAGCCATGTCAGTATTCTTGTTAGCTACCACTTGTGTAAGGATAATAGCAATTAGAGGGATTTAATGAAAATTTACTTAATTATGTTATTATGAAACGTTTATGTTTTAATTACTTAAAATAAAACGTAACAGATTTATTTCCATGCAGTTAAACGAGCTTAATTTCATATTTTGGTAAATGTTGAAGGTATAATTGAATATTAAGTCTTTTTGCTTTTGTTGTCAAGATTGTGAAGAAAAATTAGTTGCCAACAACCGTTTGGTTGAGTGGTTATGGCTTGGATTCGAATCCAAATAACCCCACTTTATCCCAATTCTTAAATATTTCCTTTGTAACTAAAAAAGGAAAAATTATTCAGTTTCATGTGCATTATGATGCTATCTATCAATCATTGCAGAAATGTTTTCTTTTTCGACATCAACTATGTAGATAATTTGTAGCATTGAGCTGATCATTTTCTTTTATTTTCATATGTTTTAAAGCATGCTTTTCCACATTCCTTTCTCTTTAGCTCTCATTTATTTTTGCTTTTGAACGTTTGATTCGTAGAGATGCAGCCATCCCAATCGTCACCCTGATAGTGGGAGGAAACCTTCTTAGAGGTAATTTGGAGTTCATTTAGTCCTTGTGATCCTCATTTTGAAACATCTTAGTTTTTGGTCATTTTAACTTTTATTGGATATTGGATGATACTCAGGTTTGAAAGAACCGAGTATTTGCTTTTCACTAGTAATTGGAGTAATTGTTGTTCGATATGTTTTCCTCCCCTTGTTGGGCATTGTCATCATCAAGAGTGCAGTACGGTTTGGTCTGGTACACTCAGATCCGTTATATCAGTTCATTCTTCTGCTACACTACGCACTCCCACCAGCAATGAACATAGGTACATATTAAGTTGGTTTTGAACAAGTAGGTTCATTTATTCCAGAAGTTTTGCTTTATTGCAGTTCGTATCTTTAATTTTGCTCGTTTTTGAACCAAGTGTGACATGGGCTAAGTTGTTATCATGTTTTGAATCACTAGCAGCCATGCACGTGCTAACAAGGCTTGCCCTCATGCTAAAATGCTTTACATTTGCATGTGTTTCACTTCCCTCCCTAAGAAAAATTCTGCTATAATTTATCTGCATCAATCAGTGCACGTGCACCGTGCATGTTGACCTTATAAATAATTGAATTAGTAGCAACAATATTAAGTAAAAGATCAATAACTTGTTTAGTCTCAAAATGGCTTGCAAAGCCCGATGAGCTCGGTATCTCTTGCCAGTACCACCTGGGCCACCAAAAACTAGGGAAGCATTCATGGTTTTGGTTGGAGTTGAGTTCGTATTACAATACAAGTAGAAAGATGACAAGGTTTTGGTTTGGTATGTAGGTACGATCACCCAATTATTTAGAGCTGGAGAAAGCGAATGCTCTGTGATCATGTTGTGGACATATGGGTTAGCATCAATTTCACTTACACTGTGGTCGACTGTTTTCATGTGGTTAGTGAGTTGAATCATAGTTGTTGCATATCCATAACCTCTTGCTTCTCCACAAGCTTATGTATCCGGCACTCAAACATTTGAGACATAAGACAAATTAAGTCCCTCAATTTGAAGTTGTACAAGAATCTATGAAATGTTATTGTCACCTAATTACTTAACATTAGCATGAATTCTATAATGTATTGTAATCTGTATGACTAATGGCTCTCTTCTTATCCTCGTTAATGTGCACTACAAACCATTGCTTCGTTTTCTATCTTTAATTATGGTGCTAATATATATGTTGCTTTCTTTGAGTGTGATACCCCTGAATATGATTCTGATGGCAAACTTCGAACTTGCATTTAATCTTTGTTTTCGGGTGTCCACTATTTGATTTCTTAGTTAGAATTTCATCATAAAAAAGATAACAAACCAGAGCTTCTCTACTTACACTAGAGAACATCCCGTTTGAGACTAGTGAAGCAGTTTCTTACGCTTGAATCTTTTGGTAATAAATAGTTTTTGTCCTATGCCTTTCGGAGGTCTTTTAACATGCTTTACTGCTTTAGTAGAGCTTCTCTCCTGCAAGATTACCATGATTTCTCTCTTAATGCATGCAATTTCTAAAGTATACTACTGAATTGTAACTAAAAAAAGGTCTTGATTGCTTCCCTTAAGTATACGTGAGTGTGTGCAATTCACATACTCGAGCTATGATGAGAGGATCTTGCTCCACTTGTTATTGGTCCATCTGATATCATAGACATATACTGAGGGCTTTTACCTCTGTTGTGCTTTATTCCTTTGCTTATCAATTATCCTGACTTTACAATTTATGTGTAGATTCTAGATGTATATTTATAAAAGACGTTAGCAACCAACTCAAAATTAACACGAATTTCCCATTAGAAAATTTTAGAAGGAATATGACAATTTGCCATTGAGATATGTAATATTACATTTTTTTAAGTGCAATATTGCTAGACACAGAAGCAAGTTACCTCAAGATACAATAAAACTTTCATAGATTTCTTTGTGGATTGTGAAAGATTGAAAGTAAGTATTCTTGAAATCAACCATTAATATATATTTTTTAATAGTTACAATTGTTTATTAATTAACAACCATTGATTTTAAAACATAATTATTTCAGACATCACTAAATATATGTCTTTTGAAATATAGAAAAGTTATAAAATCAAAATTGAATTTAAATATTTTTGTAAAAAATAAAAAACTCAGAACCAAGTGAAAGAGCTAAAAGTTCAAATACCCATCTTTTTACCATTAAAATTAGTTTAAAGACCCAAACAAGCCTTCAATCTTCAAGTGATATTGAGTTTCTTTTGCTATTACAACCTTTCCAACATTTCCCCTAATAAAGCCTGTCTTTTATTTTATTTGAATTGCTTAAATTATTTAACTTTAAATAACTAATTTTAAATTATCATTTGTTACAATTAAATCTTGTTGATAAAATTTGTGACAATGAATTAGAGAAATGACTGTGATCTCTTAACACCAACCAAAATCTTGTATTGGTATTTTTCATATTAAAATCATTATTACATTTTATTATTTTGATTTAGTCAAATCATCATTAAACGCCTCATAGCATTATTTAAAATAAAGAAATGATTTCATATTGTTGAACAATTTAGCGTATGTAAAAATTTTAAAATGTTATGTTGTAGAGTCACAATATGGATATTTTTAATTTTTTTTTTTCAAAAATTAGTTTGAAATGAAAGAAAAATGTAAGCTTAAAACTAATTATAATAAAAAATTTATTTACAATGTAAGTAAATAATAAAAGTAGAATCATCATTTAAATTACATATTCTATTCACAAATATTTAAAAAAGATTTGATTGGTGTCTGTTCGGGTATGGATTTTATTATTTTCTTATTTATTCGGGCTACAAAATTTGTAAAACATATATATATTTTTCTCCATCGAGCTATAAAGACTATGCAAAAAAGACTTACTCCAAGCTATAATACGCATGAAGAAAAGCACTTATGGTTAGCACAAAAAAAAAAAAAAAGCACTTACGCTTAGCTGTCAAACATAAAAAGAATAAGATTGATTAACTTGTGAATATTTCCTGACGAAGGTGGTTGGAATATATTTTTGTGTTTTTCCTAAAACGGAAAGCACAAGAATGAAGATGAGTAATTTTTTGTCAGATAAAATTTCCTTCGGGTTCTTCATGACTGCTCCATGAAGAAGGTGCTATATATTCTGTTCCTCTTTGCTTAAGCCCGTGTTCCATATGAAAGAAGCATAATTTAGTTGATGTAATACGTGTCAGGCGATTATTTGAGAGAGATTTGCTTCATAGGCTAACAATTTGTCAGAAGTTTAGTAAATTAAGCTTTTATTTTCTTTTTCAATTTAAGTTTAGTAAACCCTAAATCCTAAACTCTAAACCCTAAACTCTAAACTCTAAACCCTAAACCCTAAATCCCATATCAAAAACACTAAACCCTAAACTATAACCTTGAAACCCTAAGCCTTAAAACCTAAAATCTAAACGTTAAAACCCTAAATATTTAAAACCATGAAACCTAATACCACAAAACCCTATAACTTTAACCTTAAAATTTGAAACCTTAAGCCTTAAAACTTAAAACCTATACTTTAAAATAGTAAACCACAAACCTTGAAATCAAAAACCCTAAAACTCTAAACCATAAAACCATAAAAAAAAATCATAGAACCCTAAACCTAAAAACTAAACTTTAAACCCAAAAGACTAAACCTTATACCTCTAAACCTCTAAACCTTAAACCCTAAAACATGAACCATAAAACGATAAACCTTAAAATAATAAAATATTAACCCTAAAACCTTAAAACCACAGACACTAAAGCCTAAACGTTAAACGTTAAAACAATAAACTGTAAATCGTAAATCTTTAACTATAAATCCTAAACCCTAAAACCTAAACCCTAAACCTTAAACCTTAAACCTTAAACCTTAAAACCTAAACCATAAACGCTAAACCTCAAACACTAAAGCTTTAAACCATAAACCTAAATTGTAAAACCTTAAACCCTAAATCCTAAATCCCATGTCGTAAACACTAAACCCTGAACATTAACCTTAAAACCATAAGCTTAAAAACCTAAAATCTAAACTTTAGACCCCTAAATTTTTAAAACCATAAACCCTAATACCATAAAACCCTATACCTTTAAGCTCAAAATCCGAAACCTTATACCTTAAAACCTAAACTTTAAAACCTTCAACCACAAACCCTGAAATCAAAAACCCTAAAACCCTAAACCATAAAACCATAAAAAACCTTGGAAACCTAAACCTTTAAACTAAACCTTAAACCTAAAAGACTAAACCTTGTACCTATAAACCTTAAAACTGTAAACCCCTAAACCTTAGAACACAAAACCATAAACCTTAAACCCTAAAACACTAAACCCTAAGGCTTAAAACCTTAAAACTTAAAGCCCAAATATTAAACCCTAAACCTTAAAACTCTAAACCCTAATTATAAGCCCTTAAACTAAAAAACTAAAGATATAAACCCCAAACCCTTAAGCCAAAAACACTAAACTATCACCCACTTCTTCCTAAGCTATCGAGAATCTACACCTTTTGCCATACAGAGCCTCATAAGGTGCTATACCGATACTGACATGATAACTATTGTTATAGGCAAACTCGACAAGGGGTAGGTGATCATCCCATGAACCCTTAAAGTCCAATGTACACGTCCTTAACATATCCTCCAAGGTTTGAATAGTCCGTTCGGATTGACCGTCTGTCTGAGGATGATAGGCGACATTAAAATTCAACTAAGATCCCATGACTTTCTGAAAATGGGTCCAAAATCTGGAGGTGAACCTAGAATCTCTGTCAGACGTAATACTCATGGGGCTCCATGCAGACGAGCTACTTCTATGACATATAACTCTGCCAAGGCACTCAAGGAATCCGTGCTCTTAGGCACTCTTCGTCAATCTGTCCACTATCACCCAGATCGCATCGTGACCTCTTCGGGTCCTCAGTAATCCTATGATAAAGTTCATGGTGATATGCTCTCATTTTCATGTAGGCACGAGCAAGGACTTAAGTAATCCTTCGGACTTTTGATGCTCAGCTTTCACCTGCTGACACACCAATCATCTGACCATAAATTCGACCATATCCCATTTCATACCACTCCACCAATGCACCTTGCACAGATCTTGATACATATTGGTACTGCCTGGGTGCATGGTGTAACGAGAATAGTGGGATTCCCTCAAAATTTATTGTTTCAAGGTATCATCACTCGGAACACAAATATGACCCTTAAACCTCAATAACCTATAATCACTGACCACAAAATCTGCCTGTGAGGTCTGCTTAGATTAGCTAACCATGTCCAGTAACTTCTGATCATTTCTCTTTCTTTCTCTGATTTGATCCAAAACACTAGGCTCTATCTGTAGGCTAGCCATAAATCTAACTTCTGCTTCTTCAACTGTAATCCTGAGTCCGACAAATTGTTCCAATAAATCCCATTCCATGATCATCACAGCAGAAACCATGCTCTTCCTACTTAGGGCATCAACAACTACGTTCGCCTTCATTGGATGATATAGAATCTCACAGTCGTAGTTCTTAAGGAGCTCCATCCATCGTCTTTGTCTCATATTAAGCTCCTTCTGATCAAAGATGTACTTCAGACTCTTATGATCAGTGAAGATCTGAAACTTTTCCCCATATAGATAATGTCGTCATATCTTCAAAGCAAATACCATAGTGGCTAATTTCAAATCATGCGTGGGGTAGTTTCGCTCATGGTCATTAAGCTGACATGAACCATAATTGACTACTCTCCCGTACTGCATGAGTACGCACCCTAGACCCTGATGAGAAGCATCACTATACACTATGAAGCCTCCAGACCCACTTGGGATAGTCAAAATGGGTGCTGTAGTCAATCTCTGTTTAAGCTCCTGAAAACTCTACTCACACTGCTCAGACAATACAAACGGGACATCCTTATGTGTAAGCTTAGTAAGAAGAGTTGCAATTCTAGAGAATCCCTCAACAAACCTCCTCTAATACCCTGTCAGTCACCAAAAACTTTGAATCTCTATAACTGTCCTCAGTTTCTCCCATTGAAGTACAACCTCTACCTTGGACGGATCAATTGACACCCCATCCTTAGATACAATGTGACCAAAGAAAGCTATCTAGTCCAGCTAAAACTCACATTTACTGAGCTTTTCATACAACTTCTTATCTTGAAGTATTTGGAGTACAATCCTCAAATGCTGCACGTGCTCCTCTCGGTGAGAATGTCATCGATGAAGACTAGCACAAACTGATCTAGATAGTCCCAGAATACCTCATTCATCAGATTCATGAAAGCAGCAGGGGCATTTGTCAAACCAAAAGACATCACTAAGAATTCATAGTGGCTATATCGAATTCTGAAGGTCATTTTCTAAGCATCCTCACTCTTGATTCTCAACTGGTGATAGCCCGATCTCAAGTCAGACTTGGAAAAGATAGAATCCCCTATTAGCTGATAAAACAAATTATCTATTCTTGGTAGTGGATATTTGTTCTTCATGATAGCATTGTTCAGTAGTCTGTAATCTATACACAATCTGAGACTACCTTCTTTCTTGTTAACAAATAAAATCGGAGCTCCCCATGGTGACATACTGATCTAATGAAACCTTGGTCAAGCAACTCCTGCAACTGTTTCTTTAGCTCTTCCAGTTCAACTAATGCCATCATATAGGGAAGTTTAGAGATCGGCTGAGTATCTGACGCTAAATCGATAGTGAACTCCAGCTCTCTCTCCGGTGGTAAGCTTGGCAACTCATATGGGAATACATCCAAAAACTCACATACTAATGGTATATCCTCTATCCTTAGATGTTCCCGACTGATATCAGAGATGAGTCTGATATAACCTTCACATCAATAATATAATCATAATTCTAGGAAATCATAATTATGTGATAAGATTTCTTACATTGAACTTCATATATTTCATTCCTTAATGGTCAAACGTAAACTGAATTTTTCAAATTGGGAGAAAGTTACAGTCTTAGTATCGCAGTCTAGAGTCACGCGATTGACAGCTAGCCAATCCATGCCTAATATCACATCAAAGCCACTCATATTTAGCAAAACTAGATCTGCTAGCATTACTCTGTCTCCCACCTTAATTTCACACTTTCTACACACCATATCAGTCTTTTGAAACTCACGCATAGGTGTACGTACACGTAAGATATGATCTAGAGGTTCAGGCTCTAAGTGCAGTTTACATACAAAATGTGGTGAAATAAAAGAATGTGTAGATCCTGGGTCAAATAATACATGAGTCTCATAATTATGGACAAGAAGTGTACCTCGAATAGCCTCAGATGAAGTGTCCGCAGTCTTCCTATCAATAGCGAATACACGTCCCTCTGTGATAGGCTTCTTACCCTTATCAGCGGTGGTGGCCCGTCTCTAGGGAATCACTCTCTGAGTCTGATGTCGAGGAGGCTCTTGGGGGTGTGGCCTCTGAGGATGTGGGCAATCCTTAACCCTGTGATCTGTGTATCCACATCTGAAACATTTCTATATCGTCTGATAACAAGCACCCTCATGTCTTTGACCACAGTCTCTACAGATCTTAGAATCTGGTCTAACGCCTCGAGGGGTTTCCACAGTACTGGGAGAAATTCTGGGCCTATCAATCCTCGCCTTAAACTCATCAATCCTCTGCCTCTTGGGCAAACCCCTCTTGAAATCTGATCTGTATGTTTCAGGCTTCTTTCCTTTATCTCTAACCCTCAGTTGAGACCCATACTGGGACTGTGTCAATCTAATCCCCCTTTCTATTTCCTGCGCGCGACGCAGAGTATCCTTAAATTCAGTGATACAGAGCCCAACAATCTGTCTCGGTTGTCTAGTCTCAGTCTGTATATGAATCGCTCTGTACGACGCTCTTCATCCTTGACAGTCTCCGGGTCATATCTCAAAAAAGTGGTGAACTAATTCTCATACTTGTCGACTATCGTACTACCCTGAACTAAATCCAAAAAATCTGCTTGCATCTTTCTTAGGGCAGCGTGAGGGACATACTAGGTCTGAAAAGCAGACTGAAAAATATCCCAGCTGATCGTCGGGTGGCTTGTAGTCAGTAGGCTCTGAGTGGCACTCCACCAGCATCTTGTTGATCCCTTAAGCATATATGTACTCATGCTGACTCTCTCTATATCAGTGCACCCTAAAAAATTAAAATTATCCTCATCTATACTAAACACTCCTCTGCCTCTACGGGGTTCTTCATCCCCTTAAATGACGGTAGATTCATCTTTAAAAAATCTCAAAACCAGCCCATCTACTCAAACCTCTGTCTCACATCTTGCTTCAACCGGTTTATCTGAGCGTTAGGACACTCTAACCGTGGGGCAGGTGGTGGAGGTGGCTGTACTCGCCCCCGGGGACGACCTCGTCTGCCTTTCATAATTTAAGTCTAATGTACTTGCGCGTACGCATCAAACTTGGTCATAATTTTAACTGATATATTCAATTCATAACCAGACAAGTACAGACACTTGGGATGTAATCTATTTCTAACTGGCTGACACTAACGATACTAGACACCATTCGCTCTGATACCACTAAATCTGTAACGCTCCAAAAATGCGAAATTTAGGGCTAATTTAAAATTTTATCTTATAATTCACTTCTTACTTAAGGTGTATTCCCGCTCAGTGTCAATTTACCTCTTATCTTACTGTTGTCACTCTTTCCCGTATTCGATTATACTCGTATAATTTTTTAAGAAAATTCAACAACATAACCTTTTATATATCTCTATCCTCCAACAAATTTAAACTCATATAATAACCTCAAGCAGTTGATTTTATCTCCATCTTATCATCAAGTATTCCAGAGATTCCTTAACATTAACATTCAAGTTTATTATATCACATAGTATCCAAAACTACTCACTTTTCTCAAGTTACGTTTATATACAACCCTGATTACATCCCAAATGTTTACTTATACACAAGTATCTATACTACATAAATTGTTTGGATACAAAATGAATTATACCTTACACATGTACAAGAAATAGCCTGGGAAGAGTCTTGTCCACCAGCCTATGTCATGTACGCAGCAGGCACTGACAACTATTATAAGTAATCTGAGAGGAAGGGGAAAATGGGGGTGAGCTTTAACTTGCCTAGTAAAGAGTGCATTTAAAATAAGAAGCAGTAAATCAAGTCATTCGTAAAATAATGGTACAATACACATTTCAAACTATGTGATAAAAATTATCCGAGTATATAAACCCAAAACATCAACTCCTTATCATATTAAATCACGTTTCATAATAATTTGGAGACTAGGCATTTACTATTCTTGTCAGGAAAGAAATCATCACTCCATTCTCAAAAGAAGGCATCCTCCGAAGAGGGAATCAAGAACCTATGGTCATGGTAAGGCTGCAGACTGGACCAGGGTCATATAACATCATCTTAATGCCACACAAACGATATCTCATATAAATAAAGGAAACCATCATGACATACACATTGAATATCCATAAAATGGTCAAAGTCTAACCCGATCCCTGACTCGTATGCTATTGAGCCTACAGTCTCAAAACGTAACCTTATTATACTGAAAATAATTTTGCAATCATCATAGAACTCATAATAGTTTTGCTTCATAAATATCATACATATATACATATATATATATATATATATATATATATATATTTGTTCGCAAAACTTTAAAATCACGAAATCGAGCTCAAATAAAGTAAAACATGCACTCGGGTAAGAAAACTTGAGCTATTGGTCTTTCTTGGGATTTATGCTCATTTTATAAAACATTTTCATGCTATTATTTCTCATTTGTAGATAAAGAATACTCGTGTTGAAATCGGTTACATCCATTACGTAACTGAGGCCGAGGCAACCCTGAATCCTAAACCCTAAACCCTAATTTCAAAAGACAAAACACTATAACCATAAAACTTAAAAACTAAACCATAAGCCCTAAATAAGAAACCTTAATCCATAATGTCATGCCCTTCCCCCACACATGATTACCAAATACACCACATTTTTTTTTTTTTTTTTTGCATTTCACTTACCTTCCCTTCTATCATCTCTCACATTAAATGTTGGGCTGTGATTCGATATTAGTCACCATTCACACTCATTCACAATATATATATATAGAATTTAATATTCATTTCTATAATACAAACTCTTGTAAATTACTACATTTATCTGTACATATACATCCCGACCGTACATTAGTTTACATAGTTGTGCTTATACATTGTTCAGTACAAAAAGTTCAAGTGTGTATACCTCTTACAAGATGGTTATGCAGCGGAATCAGGGAATATCAGTCCTCAGCCTTGTCCACCTACTGTGGATGCTCTAAAAAATGGGAAATAATAAGGGGGTGAGCTCACAGCTCAGCAAGAAAATCATGCAAGCAAGTAGATAACCGCACTATCTACAAAATACAATGCTTATGTCTTGAAATCTTTTCCTTACCCTTTTCTGTATCTAAAACATGCATCTCTCTTAAATCCTTGTGCAATATATATATATACATATATACAAAACATTAGTTATAAAACTGGGAAGATTCTGGTTTAACAACCTCAGCATTATATGCATAAAAATTGCATTTCTCATATAAATTCATAAATCTCATATTTCTTATGCCATTCATTTAAATCAAAATCATATGGCATTCATCATGTTTCAAAACATGGAAATCTGGACCTTACCCATCCCTCGGGTTACCCTTTTCACAATTCACAAACTCACATGTTCATATCATAAATCCATGTGATAATTTAATCAAGAATTATTGATTCACATAACATGAAAAGAAATAAAGATAGGCGACTACATGTTCTGAGTGTATGATCATAACTCATTTTTTGTGATCCCAGGCTACATAGTATTCGGTGTGCAGGGTCTCATAATTGCTGTAACGAGAGGTGGGTCAAATCCTAGTCGTCAGCTCACAACTCACTCTCATCGTGTACTCACGGTACAACGTACTCCATGTGACATACATGGTACATAGTGTAACGACCCTTGACCCTTGAAAATCGGGAAAAATTTTTTTTTTTTTTAATTTACCCACTTATTCCCTTATTCACTTAGGTTGTATTCCTGTGCAGTGTCAAACACTTTTTCTAATTCTTTACTCGTAATTGTAATTAATTTCCATATTTTTACTTATATGGCCAATAAAAATTTCGGCAGCACAACAGCTTATATATGAGCCTACCCACCTGCAAATCAATTGTTTTTGGCAATCCTAGATATCCACAACTACCAAGCATACTTTCCAAATTCATCTTTACCACTGAATATATCTATTTCAATTTAATACTAATCATCTCAAAATATTATCCCAAAATAATAATGTTTACTTCGTTCCTTACAAAATTACATCCCAACAAAAATATTCTCAATATACGTGTCTGTACATACGAATATGTCTGGTACAGGAATGTAAATGTATACCTTTCTGCGTGTACAAAAAGTAGCTTAGGGTAGCTCTCCCCACCAGCCTACGTCGTGTACACGGCAGGTAGCGCATACGGATCACTACAATTAATCTGAGAGGTAGAGGGGTGAGCTTTCGGGAAAAAGCCCAGTAAGAAGATGTATTTAAAACGATTCTAGCAATTCAAATATGTATAAAACATGATAGTGCGTATAATGATACTCTCTGAAACTAATAATAGTAACATTCAAGATTTAGGAAAATCAGAAACATCAAGATTCAAAACGTAAGTCTTTAAGTACGTGAACTTAACAGATATTACGTAAACTGGTCGTATAATCAGAATTCCAAAAACAGGAATATATGTCGAATCACATCATATAGAATCACATTTTAAAAACAGAGTTAATTTTCAAATCGAGACTACATCAGCCCATATAATTATCATGCGGCAAATAACCAAGTCATCCTCCGTAGAGGGAATTCAGAACCTATGGCCACGGCGAGACAGAACCCGAAGGTGAAATTCAGAACCTATGGCCACGGCGAGACAAAACCCGAAGGTGAAATTCAGAACCTATGGCCACGGCGAGACAGAACCCGAAGGTGAAATTCAAAACCTATGGCCACGGCGAGACAGAACCCGAAGGTGAAATTCAGAACCTATGGCCACGGCGAGGCTGTAAACGAGATTAAAATCGTACAGCGTTTCAGAACCACGAGGGCGAAGTTTGGACGCCACACAGGCGAAGTTCAAACGCCACACAGGCGAGTTCAGACGCCACACAGGCGAAGTTCAAACGCCACACAGGCGAGTTCAGACGCCACACAGGCGAAGTTCAAATGCCACACAGGCGAGTTCAAACGCCACACAGGCGAGTTCAGACGCCACACAGGCAAAGTTGACGTGCGTAAGCACACAACATAAATGGCCCTTAGTCTCAAAACATATGATAGTTTTCATATTCGAAAACATCGAAATAAAGTCATCTTATGTGAAAGATTATTTCAGAAGACATGTTTTTATTTCAAAAGCACAAATACAGAAAGCATAGTCTTGATCAGAAATATAATTTAGAAACATGCATGAAAAATCATACTTTATGTCTTTGTAAGTATTCTTTAATCACAACTCAGAAAGTAACTATTATCGTTTTAAATTATATCCCCTTACCTCGATCTATCGAAATCTCCATGCTCGAGTTGTGACGTCTCTTAGTACCTCCCTTAATTCCTTCTACGATCACCTACAACGAAATCGTACACTTAGCACCCTATTCGTGCGAATTACCCGAATTGCGTTAAAGTCGTAACCTATTCGTTACTATTGCGTGTGCACGTATTATTGTACGTACCTAAGTCAGCACGCACGTTTATATATTTTTCCTTACCACATTATTTTGCATGTACAATTATTGACATACTCCTTATTATATACCTCTACATGTATGTACACATAAATACATATATATATACACTCCCATATGTATATATATATATATATATATATATATATATATATATATATATTTATTTATTTATTTATTTGTTTGTTTTCACTCTTTTCCTATCTCATATATACAATTTTTGTATATATATATACTAGCACAAATTCATCCTATATACACCCATATGTATATGCATCTAATATATATATACATATATATATATATATACACACTCCTATATATATATATATATTATTGTCTTCTATTTTTTTGTTATCACATATATATAAATATGTCCTTGTTTGTACATATACTAAAACACATTTATTTTATACAATCATTTGTATATACACCCAAGTATATACACATTTTTCATATACTCCTATATGTATATACACCTAAGTATATACTCATATTTATTTTATCATTGGCTTTCCTTATTCATTATCAAATATATGTACATATACTAACATACCCTTTCATTATACATACCTATATGTACACACCCAAATATATATATATATATATATTTTTATTCACATAATTACATATATATATTATCACTTGTCTCCATTATTCAATATCACAAATATATATATATTTTTTTGCCTACTTCTCATCATTCCATTTTTAATCTAATTCAAACTATACTAGCATGCTTATACATGTATCACACATATATATTCATGTACATTAATACACATATATACATGTATGTATCTTACCTCTTTTCTCTTCCTCTTTTTTTTTGCTTTTCTTCCAATCTCATCGGATGAAAAAAATGAAGAAACCGGCAGCAATTGTTGCTGTTCCAATGCAGTCCGCAAGGTGGAACCACCGTTCTGCCACCAAGAGGCTGCCACTGTTCCAGGGGTCCAAGGCTTCAGCCGACCCCTTCCCCTGTTTCGTCCAACTCCAGCTGAGGGGTGAAGGTCTGCAGCCCCATGCTACCGTTTTACTGCAGCTCTCGGTCTGCCTCAATGGAGCTTTGATTTCCTTTCTTCCTCAGCTCCCGGTCTGCCTCAGCTCAGCTCCCTCACGATTCCCTGCTCCAGCTCGCTACGTTCCTGCTTTGTTTCCGTTCCAGGTTTTACATCGATTCAATCAAGCCTCGGTTTGCTCCAGTCAGTCATCCCCTACCTCTCGGTTCCACCTCCAGCAACAACTCCCTCTTCCTAAGTCTACACCTTCCTTTCTCTCTTTCTTTTTTTTCCCCCTGGTCGGCTCTCCTGCTCCAGATTTTCTTTTCGAGTTCTGCTTCACTCCTCGATCTCGGTTTGCTGCAAATTTTCCAGCTGCTCCTATTTCCTTCTTCTTCCTCGGTTCATGCTTCTTCTCCTTCCAGCTTCATTTTCTGCTTCAGTCTCCTTCTTCCTCTTCTTTCTTCCTTCCCCCTTCCCCGATCAGCTCTCCTGCTCCTGATTTGTTTTCCTGGTTTCCTTTTTCTCCTCTTCCCTTCTTTCTTTTCTTTTCTTCTCCCGGCCAGCCCTCTCCTTCTCCCTTCTTTTTCTTTTCTTCTCTTCTTTCTCTCTTCATCCCTTCTTCTCCAGCTGAGCACCTCCTCCTTTTCTCCTCTTCCTTTTTCCCGCCCGAGCCTCCTCTGTTTCGAATATCACTATCCAATTTCTTTCCCCCTTTTCAGGTGTGCGGGATTGGCTTCACTTTTAAGCCAATTCCGTACACCATTTAATTTATATATTATAATAATATATTTTATATATATATTTTATATTTTATATTAACACCCATACATTATATTAATATATGTTTATACATTATATTAATATACCTATACATTAGTTGTTTGTTTATTGTTACTGTTGTTACTATTTTTATTTTTATTGTCTCATGCTTTATTTATTTATTAACACTTATTTATTAAATACTATACATTAAATAATATATATATGCTATATATATATTATTATTCATTTATTTAAATGTCTAGTATATATATGTATATATATACACATATTCACTTATGTATATATCTACATATATACGTATATATCTACATATATACATTTTCTTATATAATTTATCCAAAAACCTAATATCATGCCTTCCATGAAATTTTCATTATTTCGAATATGAAATATTATCGGGATTCCATCACTCCTCACGAATTCTCGATACAGTTTTTTTTTTTTTTTTACATCATCGATTCTCAACTAATAATTTAAAATTTTCCAATCCTTCCGTACTTGCATTTGCTTTATCACTTCTTGCATCTTCGGGTTCCCGATCATTCACGGGTTTCTCGGCTCCTATATTCTCGAGCCCTACAATGAACATCCACACTTCCATTAAAATATAATCTAATTAAACGTAGAAAATTTGTGGGGTTTACACATAGTACTCCATGGACCCTATCTCAAGGTAGGATGCTTGCCATGAGCCTTAATTCTCATACCTTGGATATACCTCATAGTTAGGATGCTCGCCATGAATCTTAGTCCTCACACTTATAGGTTATTTTGATAGCCCTAGGTCATATCTCAAAATAATGAACGTGTGAGCATATATATATAGGTGCGACACATAGTCAGCACAGGCTCCAAACACGGCTGTTTCATGCTCTTTTCAAAACTGGTACGTGCGAGTAAAACTTCCAACACGACCATATCAAATAATATAACTCTAGTGCGAGCAATGCTCCCAGCACTATTTCATATAAAACTCAAGTATGAGCAAAACACCCAATACTCTATGATGTATAATATATGAAAACTGAGTACGAGCTAAGCTCCCAGTACTCTATCATGTAAAACTGAGTATGAGCATAGCTTCCAATACTCTATAATGCATCAATCACAATCTGAGTACGAGCAATACTCTCAGTACTCTAATATGCATAAATCACATTAATAACCAGTACGAGTAAACTCTCAAGTACTAGGTGATCCATATCTGAAAATATAGTGCAAGTAATCTCTAGCACTTATGGTTTCCACATAAAACCTGATAGATGACTATTCAAATCAAATAAGCACTCAAATGTGCATGTTTTCGCATATACATGAAAACAATTGCCATTCTATCATGTAAATCATGAATTTCAGTCACAACATGCTTCTAAGGTATTTTTACCCTAGTTTTGGATAAAACACATTTATCCTCTTTATTTTCAATCATCACAATATGCCTATTCAAGGGATTTCATATAGCATATAATATCGAAATGCTATTCAAAATACGTGGAGCCATCTCTAGCTACTCACGAAATTCCTTTACCTCGGATCACGTCAAGCAACCTCTCTTCCTCGGTGCTGCTCACTCTCGCAGTCCGATTAGCTTCAAATGTGATTTCCAAAGCTGTCATACGTATTCACGTTAGTATACCATATTATACCCGTAAAGGATTTGTAATCACATAAACGCAAAACCCTTAAGCCTAAAACACTAAACTGAAAACCTTAAAACTAGAATCATAAACCTAAATCGTAGACCTTAAACAACTAAATCCTAAACTTTATATAAAAAAACCTTAAAACCCTAAAGCAAAAAATGCCACACTAAATCCTCAAAACTTTAAAACCTTAAACTTAAAACACTAAAACAATGAGTCACATTCCATAAATCCCAAAACATAAAAGCTTGAACCTGTAAACATTAACCCGTGCATGTTAAAATCCTAATCTTTGTAGCACTAAACCGTGAAAGATAAAACGATAAAACAAGTGCATTAAAAAAAGGATTAAAAGAATCCTCAACCATGAAACCAAACCCCAAAACTTTAATCTTTAAACCTTAAACCTTAAAACCTAAAATCTACCCTTAAACTTTAATTGTAAGACCATAAATGCTAAAACCACTAAACCCTAATCTTTAACCTTAAAATCCAAAACCTCAAAACCAAAACCCATAAAACCCAAAATATAAACCCTAAACCCTAAAAAACTAAACATAAACCTTAAACCCAAAAACAATAAACCATACTCCTATAAACCTTAAAACCTTAATTCACAATCTTTTACATATCCTAATTCTCTTGGTGCTCAAGACTCTCTTTCTAATATTTCTATTTCCTCATCTTCTTTATTTATGTGAAGTTTTTCTAATAAATCATTTTCTAAGTTGAAATTTCCTTCAAGTTTTCATCAAATATTCCAATATCCTCATCATTGATTGAATCTTTAGATAAATCATTTGACTTATCAAATATTACATGTTTTGATTCTTCAATCATCAATGTTCTTTTGTTATATACTCTATATGCCTTTGAATTCAAAGAATATCCTAGAAAGATTCCCTTATCACTCTTGGCATCAAATTTTCCTAAATTGTCTTTTCCATTATTTAAGACAAAGCATTTACAACCAAAGAGGTGAAAATAGCTAATATTAAGCTTCTTACCCTTATAAAGCATTTTTTATTTAAAATTGGTCTAATCATAGCTCTATTAATGATATAGCAGGATGTATTTATAGTTTCAGCCCAAAAATATTTAGGTAAATTATTTTCACACAACATGGTTCTAACCATTTCTTCCAATGTTCTATTTTTTCTCTCAACCACTCCATTTTGTTGTAATGTCCTAGGGGCTGAAAAATTATGACTAATACCTTGATCATTGCAATATTCATCAAATCCTATATTTTCAAACTCCTTACCATGATCACTTCTAATACTAGTTATAGTGTATCCTTTTTCATTTTGAGTTACTTTTGTATAAGTAATGAATTTTTTTAAATCTTCATTTTTCACTTTCAAAAAGAACACTCAAGTGAACCTAGTGTAATCATCAACAATTACAAACCCATAATGTTTCCCACCTAGACTTATTGTTCTAGTTGGTCCCAATAGATTTAGGTGAAATAATTGAAGAGGCCTAGCGGTAGATACACTATTTTTAGGCTTAAATGTTGTCCTTTTATATTTTTCTTTAACATAAACTTCACATATTTTACCATAGTCAAAGGACAACTTAGGTAATCCTATAACTAGGTTTTTTCTAACTAACTTAGATAACACATGCATGCTAGCATGACCTAGTCTTCTATGCCACAACCAATGTTCTTTTTCTTTGTCTACCATTAGGCATACGTTTTCATTTTTAAGTTCATTTAGATAGACAATGTATATGTTACCTTGCCTATGACTTAGAAAAAGAACTTTATTAGTTTTAGGATCTATAACATGACATTTCAAACAATCAAAAATTACTTTGTAACCTTTGTCACAAAATTGACTAATGCTTAGTAAGTTATGTTTTAGACCCCTAACAAGCAATACTTTTTCTAATGAAAAGTAATCATTACCTATTGAACCACTTCCTTCAACTTGACCTTTGGAGTTATCCCCAAATGTGACTTCACCAACTTTCGATTTAAATGAGTTGAAGTGGCTTCTATCACCGGTCATGTGCCTTGAGCATCCACTGTTCAAGTACCAAGCTTCCTTTGTTTTAGCTTTGTGACAATGCTCAATCACCTACAATCAAAATTCAAACTTATGTCTTAGGTACCCAAATTCTCTCGAGTCCTTTGAGGTTAGTGAATGCAATTCTTGATCCCTTAGGAATCCATTTTACTAAAACTTTAATATCTTTTGAGTTAATTATTTCTTTTGGAACCCAAATTCTTTTTACTATTTTTCCCTTAAAAGTGATCATCTTCATATTGCAATTGTGTGATGCATGTCCCTTTTTATTACAATATGAACAAATAATTGAAAGTTTATGCATGCTCTTTCTAGCTATGAAGTTTTTGAGATGAGTCTCTCTACTTTTGTTAAATACTAATCCATTCTTATCAAAGAAAGCTCTTTGAGTTTCTAGCATGTTATCTAATTTTTGTTGACCCATGTAAAATCTAGTAAAAGAATTATGTAAATTACTATTTTTTTCTTTTAGGTCACAAATTTTTAGATTTGTAATTTGTAATTTCTTTTCACATTCTAACTTATCCTTTAGCATAAACTCATTTTCTTTCTTCAATTTAGATATTAACTTTTTGTATTTCATACTCATGCATTCATATTCTAATGCAAGATCATCAAAGGCATCTTGTAATTCATCAAAGGAGTATTCATTGAGATTTGAAGTTACTTTTTCATCCTTAATAGCCATGAGGCATAGGTTGGCATTGTCCTCAATTGAATCATCATCGGAGCAGTCACTGTCGCTCCATGTTACCACCATTGCCTTCTTTTTATGGAACCTATCATTGGACCTTTTAAGAAGAGGGCAGTTAAATTTAATATGTCCAGGTTTTTTACATTCATATCACACTATGGTATCCTTTCTACCTAGCTCTTCTTGATCTTTCTTGTGGTTTCTTCTACCACTACTACTTGCTCTCATTCTCATGAATTTATTGAATTTTTTGACAAACATTGCCATCTCAAGATCTTCTTCACTACCACTCTCATTTTTACTTTCCTCTTATGTGGTGGATTTCAAAACTACTCACACTTTCTTGAGTGACTCTTCATTTCTTTTTAACTTCATCTCATATGTGAGTAGTGATCCTATTAATTCATCTAGTGACAATGTATGAGGGTCCTTAGATTCCTCAATTGCAGTCATTTTAGCTTCTCATGATTTTGGTAGGCTATTTAATACTTTCTTGACCATTTCTATATTAGAGTAGATTTTTTCTAAGAATTTTAATCCATTAATTACATCAGTGAATCTAGTGAACATATCACTAATTGATTCTCCTTCCTTCATCCTAAATAGCTCATAGTCATGTGTGAACATTCCTACCTTAATCTCCTTTACTTAGATTGTACCTTCATGAGTTATTGCCGATTTGTCCCAAATTTGTTTGATATTGTCACAACCGGAGACTATTGTATTCATTTGATCCTAAAGCACAAAATAGGGTGTGCATGACCTTAGCATTTAGCTGAGCACATTTAACATCATTTGAATCCCACTCATCTTCTTCTTTAGGGATATCTCTTCCCTCTATTCTTTTAGTAGGGATTTGAGGTCCTTTAGTTATAATCCTCCATACCTCATAATCATTTGCTTGAATGAAGAGCATCATCCTAGTTTTTCAATAAGCATAATGTTCACCATTGAACATAAGAGGCCTAACCATAGAATGCCCCTGTCCTACTAGATTGGTTGCTACATTATTGTGAGCCATTGGATCGTTTCTAACTCTTAGGAAGTTATTCCTCTATGATCAAAAAGTCCTAACTCTGATACCAATTGTTGGCTATACCGAGAGAGGGTGAATCGATTTTTCTAAAGTTAATGGCAAATTTAAACTAAAATGAATCTAATTAACAAATAATAAACAAACAATATAATGTAATGAAATAAATTGAAGGAACATTAGAGAGAGATATCAAACACAATAGTTTATAGAGGTTCGACCAATCTCTTGCCTACGTCCTCTCTTCTTGACCTCCTTGTCAAGAGCTTTCTTTCACTCTATTACCGAATGTTACACACTCCCTTTTTTAAGGTTAAGGAATAACCTCTCTATCCTTTTTACACAAAGATGTATTCACCCTTTTACAAAGTTTTTCTCACTGAGGAACAAACCGCTTCTCTCTTAAAATAAGGATGAATACAAGATCAAGTTTTTTATGTGGGTAGGATAAATACAGCTTTTGCACACAGACTTATACAACAAACTCAATAAATGTGGATTGAAGACAAATAGAATGTGAAAATTAAACTCTTGAGAATGTACAGAATGTGCAGCAATGGTATCTCTGTTCTCAGTGTCTTCAATGCTTGATTTTATACTGAAGGATTGGTAGTTGGAGCATTTAATGCTATTTTTTTCGTTGAGATTTTTGCAGAAAGAGCCGTTGGGAACCTCCAGTAGAATGCCAAATCAATCTTCAATCTTGACCAGATCTATCTCTTAGTTATAATTCCTGCAAAGTCAAAGCAAATTAAAGCAAGAAGATCGATCTCATATATGAGAAGATCGATCATACAATTTGAAAATGTTAGAGCAGATCGATCTATCGAACAAGCAGATTGATCTTCCAATCTCTCTGTTTGAGGCAAGATCGATATATAAATCGATCTACCAGGTATTCTCGTAGTGAGGAATTCGATCTCTAATCAACCCAGATCGATCTCATGAACTCTCTGTTTGAGTATAGATCAATCTTACAGATCGATCTATTGCCTTTACCTTTTGTTTTAGAGGAGATCGATCTCTTCCTAGACCAGATCAATCTTATCAACATCCTATATTTAGACAGATCGATCTTATAACCCTTATAGATCGATCTCAGCTTCCTCAATACCTTGTACAAGTTCAATCCTTTAGCAGATCAATCTCATATCCTTATGAGATCGATCTCTTATCCTAGAAAGCCGAGGAGATCGATCTCTCATATCACCATATCGATCTCTCATCTTTAGGAACTTAATTTCTGGTACTGATAACCTCTAAACATGTTTTTACATCATCTTTATATTATTGAATTTACTTATTTTGTCATTTCAAAATATATTTACACAACATATTCGATGGACCAGCTTGAATTCAGAGGACTGAATTCTTAAAAGGTGAGAAAAAATGTGAAACCCGATATTTTTCCCTATTATGATGATTATGAGAAGTAAATTATAGTTCAATGTGACATTTTGCAGGCCCGTAGATGACTAAAGCACTCGGTTCTAGCGTGGGACCCGATGACACGCAAATCGAGATAAGATCCTAGACCCAAGAATTACTTAAAAATTTCATGTTCATGCATGAAATGATGTGTTGAAGGAAAAACTAAGTGATTGGAGATGAAAAAGTGAGTTAAACTCGAGTTTTAAATTAAATCGAGAAAACGAACCTAACAATGGAAATAAATCCGTATAAAATTTTAAAAATTCGTGAAAATTATTTCGATACCATAAAAAATTTATATATGGTGAAATTGACATGGGAAATAAAAATCATGAAGAAATATGAAGATTTAGGAGTCTAAATGAATTTTTGAAGTGAATCGAAACCTTAATTCCATTTTGCTCTGTATTGACTAAATCGCACAAAATGAGTTCGTTCATGAAATATTTCTTAAACAAGTGACCCCCAAATTTTTATAGATATAGCATAACAATTAAGAAGTGAAATTTTGAAGAAATCTGACCAAAATTAATTTTGGTGATTTTTCTAAAACAGAACTGTCATTTCCCCTGCATATTGTAATTTGTCAACCTATGAAAACACACAAATTTGATGACCTTATAGATGTTTGTTGTTTATGATATTTTACTGTCTGAAATTCAATTGGATAAGCTTCATAAAAAGGTAAAATTCACCTCGAAATGAGCTGAAACCCGAGAGATATCCCTTACCCATCCTTGTCATTGGCATTACCTTTGTTCTTGACTGGTGTGAATTTTTCGACGACCTTTCTGCTAGTTTCAGGCGACGGTCCCTTCATATGAAATATTCTTCTTCCTCCCCTCTACCACATATAAAATATTCAGATCTAATTGAAGTCGTTTACCCTTTGAAACTTTAGAGAGAAGAATAGGACATAAAACTACCTTGTTCCTAGGTAAGTAAAAATGAAATTTTTGGATGAATTTGACGAGTTCTTTGGATTATTCTGAACACTTCGAAGCTCTATACATGTTGTATTATAGTTGAGTGACAATTTGAAAGCTTGAAATCGAAGTCAGAGTTTGTCAAAGGAGTGAAGAAGTTGGGGTATGATGATGATGATGAGATAGGTTGTTAAATTGTGTTTTTTGGATGAATTTTTGTTAAAGAAAATTTGATGGAATGATTTATATGATGGAGTTCAGTTGCTGCCAACATGATTTAGTTGCTGGAATGATGATATGAGATGTAATTAAAATGAATTTACAGTTAAAATTATACTGCAAAAGTTCGATTTAGTGTTTAACTAGGTGAATTATCGAAATAATGCAAGAATTGATAATTTAAGGTCTCGTTTGAAGTGGAATGAATTGCTGGAATGTAAGACATGATGTAGAGGTATTGAAAATGAATTTAAAGGTGTCGACCATGTTAAGAAAGCTTAAACCGATAAAACCAAGCAAAACGAGTAAAGTAGCGAATATTCAACTTTTGGTCAACATTTTAGATGTAATCACATATTGAATATATTAACATGAATTTGAACCATATGTGATGAGATAACTTGATATGTGACAGCTCAAGTTATCGGCATGCAATTCGAGGTAAACTCAGAAACCGAGGAACGTGCACTACCTCCGACGTTAAGAGGTAAGGGATATAATTTAGAGTAGTCTTAGTGCTCCACCTACCTTACTAATGACTTTATGCATGTTACTTGAATGAGATTTTATGAAATATGCTGCAATGCCTTAAAAACCGAAACTAAACCGTTTCATGAGTTTTTCAACGTGTTTACTACATGCATGAGATACATTTTACTTCACATGTTTATGAAAATGTGATTTTTCAATATGAAAAAGAAAACATGGTTTGATTTCATGAAATGACGAGGAAGAGCCCCGAGAATGCTTTAAGAAAGCAACGTTTTCATGATACGGGTTACAGTCCAAAGGGGGTTTACAAACTATGTTTTTATGATTACATGGGTTAAAGTCCCAAGAAATTATTTGAAACTATGATTTTCCACAAGAAACGGGTAAGAGGCCCGAAATAATTTGATAAAACGAGTAAGAGACCCAAAATGATTTGATAAAATTGGTAAGAGACTCAAAATGATTTTGTAGGGTAAAAAGGCATGATTTGCCGATAGTCAGAGGATTTGGGGTCGATCTCGCATACATAGGGTAGCGTATGAAGACGATCGAGAATCTACCTAGCCGACGGCCAAGGAACGGGTAGGCTCTGACTTGATATGAGAAATGTGCATATAGTTTACACTTGGTGATGCACGTGAGTTCGTGCGTATAGTCCCGATTTGGTGGTGCACGAGAGATAAGGCAGCATACGACTTTGATCCAGTCCTACGACTCCCTGTACTATGACCATGAGTACCCATGATTTTGTCCTATGGAACCAGATGTATGATGTCCTTCGAGACTAGTATATGAGACGATTGCCTGACCCTACACGATGATGATATGATGTTTCATGTTTTCACTCATCTATGCTACCTGTTTTGTTGCTATCGATTTTAGCACTATGTTATTTGATGATATTTAATGGTAGCTATGTTTATGTTTTCAAGAAATGAGTTGTGAAAACATGATTTCACTTTTTAAAGTGATGATGAGATATGATATAGTTGATTTGAGATTTTGAGATGCTCTTATGTATGTTTATACAATGAAACATCTTTTCTGCATGAGATGTTTTATGAAGACGAGACATGTGTAAATCATTGATTTTAAAGCATGTTTTCATTGCTTTTGAGAATGTGAGCATCTCTACTTTTATGAATACGTATGCCGCTGATTTTATAAGCCATGAACCTTAAACCCTAAATAGTACCTCGTGCAGTGCCTTGATTCAAAGCGTTTCCCAATGTGAGAATTGTCTGCATTATTTGGTGCAATTTCACATATTCTTTTACCTGGAAAAGACATGTTTTTGACATCTTACATGAAAGAATATAAATGCTTGGCCTTCAGCAGGCAAAAAGAACAATGATAAATGAACCTTCTAAATTTCCATAAGTATAGCACTGCCTCTCTAGTCGCATGATTAATCATGTTCAAATTAGATCTTAAGTCATCCACCTAAAACAGATGAAGAGAGTGAATATAACTTACCAATAAAATTCCAGCATATAAGATAGAATACACAACTTATCCAGACAATACCTGACTGGAAAAGGTGATTCTAAAAGCAAATACTCATAATTTTGATTCTACTCGTGGAACCTTCATCAACTCTAGGAAAAACTGAAAGATTTATCAATTATAATATTAATAAGTAATCAGATTAAGGGAGCTAAATGTGCTAAACAAAGAAATTAGAAGTGACTTGTTCACACTTCCCAAGCATTGCTTTGCACTTGTATAATTCTGAAGAGAAAAAAGAAAAATTAAAGAAAAATGGTAGCAACACTTGAGTTGACAACAGATATTGTCTCTACAATGTAAAAGGACCTAAGCAAGACGCTCACCTCATATTAACTATAAAATTTAAGGTTTTTCTAATTGTTCGTGTGTCTGAATCGTAGAGTGAAGTTATTTATGTGGTCTACTCCAAATGATCTTTAGTGCTTAAGAAAAACCAATCAGTTTTACATGGTGGGGAAAAAAAAGTGCTAGTACATGCATTTTGTTTCCAGATCTTTCTAGAAAAATTCAGATTGCAATAGCAGATATAAGTACTGCGTATTCCTCAGCATTAGTACACTTTTGTTGCAATAGCGATGAAGGCTGACCTTAACATGCACTATCAATTGGAATAATCAAGTACTAAGGACATTTGGACATTATGCCTCGCCGCTTTCATATAAAGAGTGTTGGAAATATTAAGGAAATCTCGAAATTATTGGGATCTGATTAGGGTCAACTTTTTTATTTTTTATTTTTTGTAATTTCTTGGTTTTTCATTCTTACAGTTATTGTGCCTATTTTAGGACAGTTCTCCATTTATTTAATGTAAACCCTAATGGATGTGTAAAAATAAATAAATTAACTTTTTATTGACAATTCATAGTTTAGCTGAAAAAATTGTTAGACCAATGATTGGTATTGCCCAATCCACATCCACAGCAAAATCCCCTACTGTTTCTAACCTTCTGATCAACCTTTTACCCTCTCTATCATCTTCACTATACATCCATTATCTTAAAATAACCCAACACAAGCTAAATAAAACAAATTTCCGTGAGTAGTTTCAGTCTATTTTGTTAGTAATTACAATGTACTGCAGATTCTTTGGAAGGAACTTGACATGTTTTATGAAGCAGACTGGGAAGACATGGAAGATAACATGAAATTCAAATGGCACTTGGAAGATAAAATGACTCTCTTGCTGGTCTGAACAAGGAATTAGATGAGGTTCGTGGCAGAATTTTGGGTAGGAGACCCATACTGTCTATTGGAGAAGCCTTTGCTGAAGTTAGATGTGAGGGACAAAGGCAGAGAGTCACGCTTGGTGGAAAAAATGATCCACTATTCTAGCAGCAAGAGACCGACCTAATGAAACAGCGGCGTTGATTTCAAAAACCTCTAAAAAAACTCCATTGGGGGTGATCAAAAGCAAAACTAACAAGGAGGGTGACCTTGGTGCAATCACTGCAATAAGACCAAACATACTCGTCAAATATGTTGGAAGATTCATGGAGAACCTTCAAATTGGAAGCCACGGGTGAAGAAAGGATTCCAAGCATCTATAGAGGCAAAGCCCGAGAGCACTTCTGCCAATGATGAAGGGATTAGTGTCATCCTAAGTAAGGCACAACTTGAGCAACTTCACAAGTTGCTAAACCAAGCTTCAAACACTAATGCTCCAGTCTGCACCTTAGCTCATAAAGGTATTATTTTTCATGCCCAGAATAAATTGAAGCATCCTTGGATTTTTTATTTAGGGGCATCAGATCACAACAGGTAACCTATCACTATTCTACTCATATTATCTCTACCCTAGTAACTCCTAAGTCTCCTCTTCAAGGGGAGAACTTGAGTGAAGATGAATCTTAGGAATTAACCTCAGATCTTTCAAACTCACCATCATTAATCCCTCTACCTAACATCACCTCAATTGTTGATCCTATTGTGCCACCCATTGAACATGAAAGGATTTTGGAAACATGGGGAGCTAACTCTTGGCCACATCATTCGGATCTACTTGTCTATTCACGAAGACAGCTTCCACAAGGAAATGAAAAACCTGAAACTTTGCTCTCCCAAGATTTAGAATTGAGGCCAAGCTCTATGCCGAGAACCTTAGTAACCTTCCTAGTCTGGTTCAAGTAGAAGACTCCATAAACCAATTAAAACCTTCCAACAGCTCTCAAGAAGGGAACCTAGTCACGCACTCAACATCCTATCTCTAGGTCTGCCACCTATGATAATTTGTCTTGTAGTTTCCGTGCCTTCACAGTCTCAGTGTCCAAAACAAAAATTCCTAAGAACATTCGAGAAGCTCTTGCTAGTCCTAAGTGGAAAGAACATTCAAGAAGCTCTTGGTAGTCCTAAGTCGAAACTAGCGGTTTAGGAGGAAATCGATGCTTTAAAAAAAATGGGACTTTGGAAGTAACAGAACTACCAAATGGGAAGAAAACTGTTGGATGCAAATGGGTCTTTACGGTGAAGCAAAGTGCCAATGAAGGTATAAGTTGATATAAGGCAAAACTTGTTGCCAAAGGATTCACTCAATCCTATGGTATATACTACCAGGAGACACTTGCACGGTTACTAAACTTAACATTGTTAGAGATTTGTCTGTAGCAGCTAATCTTGACTGACCTCTACAATAACTAGATGTTAAAAATGCATTCTTGAATGGTGAACTGCATGAAGAAGTCTATATGGACCTTCCTCCAGGTTTTGCAAAAGGAGACCATAAGGGGTGCAGATTGAGGAAATCTCTTTATGGTCTAAAACAATCTCCACAAGAATGGTTGGACAAATTTACACCAGCGGTTAAAAGTTGTAGATATGCATATGCCTAAGCCCAATTCGATCATACTCTCTTCTCAAGCATTCTAAAGGTGGTAAACTTGCTATTTTAATAGTATATATGGATGACATTATTATAACATAAGATGATCATGTAGAACTTGATGCCTTGAGGAAATAGTTAGCTGAGGAAATTGAATTCAAAGATCTTAGAGCTTTTAGATATTTTTTGGGAATGGAGGTAGCAAGGAGCAAAGCTAGGATCTCTATTTCACCAAAAAAAAAATGTCCTTGACCTTCTACAAGAAACCGAGATGATTGGGTGCAGATTGGCTAAGACACCAAGATTAACTTGGAATAGAAGAAGAAGAAGACAGAGAGGTTGATCGAGAGAGATATCAATGCTTAGTGGGAAAGCTAATTTACCTGTCACACACAAGACCAAACATTACCTTAGCAATAGGCCTGGTAAGTTAATTTATGCATTCTCCCAAGGAGAAACATCTTGAAGCGGTATTCAGAATCCAAAGGTACTTACAAAGTACACTTGGGAAAGGTTTATGTTTTGGAAAAAAATGGACATAGATTGGTTGAGATCCATACTGATGCGGATTGGGCTGGCTTAGCTGTCAATAGAAGATCTATCTCAGGCTATTGTACCTTCGTTTGGGGTAATTTAGTGACTTAGAGAAGTAAAAAACAGCCCATAATTGCTTGCAGCAATGTGAGGCAGAATATCATGCTTTAGCTCACAGTATATGCAAAGCGATGCGGCTAAAATGACTGATGGATGAGTTGAAAGTATCCAGAAGTGATCTAATGAGGTTGTATTGTGACAACAAGGTTGCTATGTGTATAGCTCATAACCCGTTTCACCACAATCGCACAAAACATGTGGAAGTTGATCGACACTTCATCAAGGAAAAAATTGACAATGGGATTATTTGTATGACTTACATTCCTACTAAACAGCCAGCTGCAGATTCTGACCAAAGGGCTTCACAAGACAAGCTTTGAGGAGTTAGTTAACAACCTGGGAATGATCGACATATACTTCCCAGCTTGAGGCGGAGTGTTGGAATCTGTGGAATAATAGGGTGGATTGAAACAGTTTGGGAAAGTTGACCATTTCAGATTTCTAGGAGTTTGTCTCTTATTCGGTTTCTAGGATTATTTCCTGTTTTATAGGATAGAGTTTAAGGTAAGACTGTTTCCTGTTTATAGAAATAATATTTAGCTGTTTTGTTTTTTGTACATATATTGTAATGCTGGTTCTTGAAATAAGAAGAGTTTATTCATTCTCTCCAACTCGGATTTTAATTTCCTAGGTGATAAGATATCGAGCAATGGGTTCCTTCGAAAAAATATAGTATCATTTAAAGAGCACAGTAAACGGACTGGAAAATGTAGCATTTAAAACTGTATGCAACCAAAATGTTAAAAGATATAAATTACCTTCAGCAGTTCCATTTCTTCCTTAGTGGGGCAAAATTTAATCAGATTCTCCACCTGATCAATATCAAGAGCTGAAGAATCCAATGCTAGAACTGCGTTCTGAAAATAAAGGGCACCATATAAGAACCACCAACTTTACAAGCTGAACCACAGGAAAAAACAAATAGTTTATTTATGGTCTATCCAATATCCTGTATAGCCAACTCTCACTCATTTTCCTCCAACACAGATCCAGCAAGAGGATCCAACAAAACAAACAAAATTAAACTTCACCCTCAACTATGAAAGCATTCAACAAAGAATATTTCCAGCCCACCCAGGTTACCCAATCAAACAGTGGTAGTGAATTCAGCAAAATATTGGTGTTTCTTTATACCATCTTATATAATTTGAACAACATGCATTCATGTATCTATGTAAGTCGAACATGCACAAATACCTACAAAGATATATAAATATGCTTTATGAATAACTGTCAATCTACAAATACAAATATTTACATTCTTACAAAAATAAATACAATCTCAAAGTAGAAATTAACATCAAATGTGACAATTAAACTTCTACTTAATATCAAAAATAGTTTTCGCTCCCCAACCCTCAAAGGCAAAAATATTAACCTTTCAACATTTCAGGACATCCATAACCTATCCCCAAAACGTTTCTCTAAAGAATCACACCACATATTAAAAGCTCTAAACCAATGCCCTTCAGCAGATAGAAATCCAATAAAAAGATCATGACCTCTAGGGGGACAATAAGATGTTCGGGTATCAATAAAATATTAAAATTCTTGAGTGCTGCTAACTGAAAATTGAAATAGTTACAAGCGACTTCGCCAGCATACATTTATCAAATCTGACAGGCAAGAAACTCGAAGTTTGGCAGTGCTGTACTTACAACTGATAGAATCCAACAGGACATAACTAGTGATGCACAAATTAGATTGTCTTTCTTTGTTAAAGTTCTTGATGTTCCTGTTAATAGATTACTTTTTAATAATTGGAACTTTGGGATTGGAAGCATTCCTTAGCTTCCTTTGATTGTAAGCAGTATATCAGTAGCGGGTGTTTTTCTTGCTTCTTTGGGTAATGGAAAAATTCGTTTATCCAAAAAAAAATTGAAATAATAAATTGAGGCCCTGAGGAGTACTCAGTCAACTACATCACATTCCATAACAGACCACTTTTTCCAACTTTGACATCAAATCACACAATATGCTACATAAACAAAGATTCCAGTTTACAAAGGTTGCCAGCAAAACCTTTATCCACATAAGACACAATTTCAAATCTCTTATACCATCAGAAAGTAAGATAACATTAACACAAGTTCCAATAGCATACCAAAAAAAAAAGTAATGAAATAGAAGACATCAGACAGGGATATCTTAGAAACTAATACAACCTGAAATAGAAATTTTAAGGGAGGAGGGACTAGCATTCCAATATCACTTTCAATCAAAAACTAAAATAAAATTGAAGAAAAAGATTTAACACGCTTGTAAAATTTACTAGGCTAAGCAAAAGTAAACTTACAACAATATCTGGCAGAGGGAACTTTATTTTTGTGAGCATTATTTCACAATTATTAGCTCTGCGCAAGTCAACCTGACAGATATAATACAAGCACCAGATACACAACATAAGTCAAAAGAAACCTAATGTTCTTGAAATTTTATATAAGAAAAATTATGATGAAAGCTTATCAGATCACCATATGTAGTACATGGTCAACCAGCAAATTAAATTAGCAGAACAAGATCTTCACAAACTTAAATGTTCCTGATGGAGTAGCAGTATTGTAGTTAAATTACAAGCATTCAGACTCCTCTTACGATACCTAATTTGCAACAAAAGGACATTGTTTCTAATGTCAGAATAAAACAGCATTGTATTGCAATAGCAGCAAACATAATATCAGCAATAGCAGTAAATTGATGGCACCAAGCAACAATTGTACCCTACCACAGCTGAACTTAGTACCTCTTGTGCGAATAGACCAATATGACTTTCATGCTGACCAAAAAATTAATAACAAAAAGGTAGTGAACGTAAAGATAAGCATGACAATGATGAAGCAACTAGAGCAGAAACGATTACTAAAGCAACCCATCGTAATATTCCTATACTAAAAAGCTTGATGATTATTTGTCACATCATTTAACTAGACGAACCACCAAATTAAAAGATTGCTATTGAAAGTTTTCTAAAAGCTTAATCAATTTTGATATTCTGTAGATAGTTGATAAGGCAAGTACTAAAAAGAGATACAAACTTAAACTTTTTGGTATAAATCTGCAACCAAGTACAGAGTTGTCTGCTTCTGCTGATTTTGTACTCCAATAAGTAGTTACCAGGAAAAGAAATCCCACATCATGTTCTGCATTTTCTTCGACATTTTAATAAAGCCATTAGTATCCTCCTGACCATGTTTCTTCCTTCTATATTTGATGTTGTGTAAGAAAATGAAGCCAGAGTAAACATATAGCCACCTGATTATAAATCCTTCAATGTCGACATATAAGTCATGTGGAATTATAGCAGGGACACAATAGTTTCCCATTTTTCTTAATTAAAAGTTATAAGAGAGTAAGAATCTCACAAATTGCACTTTCTCAGGTTTGTTGATGTTAGAACCCCGTCGACCTCCGAGTTTATTACTACTACTCCCATCTGAAACAGAGGCTGCTGAGAACAAACTTTCAAGTTCGGACATACGAATTTCAGGGGCCCTACCAAAATATAGATCTACAGGGTTAAAAGGCCATCATCTCCCCATTTTAGACGGAATACTAATCCAAATAAAACTAAAGATAAAGAATAGAAGGGGAAACAGAAAAGAAAACAGATTGACAAAGGATTCACACCTTTTTTTTTCTTTTTGTTTCTAGACCCCAATAACATAAGAAGATAGAAGGTAAAGAGATTTGTAACATGACCACAGGCTTTTTGAAATATATTCTAGTGAATGCCAAACAAAATGCAACTAACTACTCATAAAAAGTTCTATCCATGCTCTAGCTCAGAACGAGCAAACTAACATCTCCGTAGAAAAAACCTATGTAGAAGATGCATGCACCTTGACTGATTATCCTGCTTTTGAGAATCAGCCCATAAACTCCCTTGCATTGCTCGAGTGACTTTGACCCAATGTAAAGGCTTCAACGAAGTTTTCTTAGGGGTATTGGTCACACCAATGACTCGATCTCTTCCATGAACAGTCTGTCCCAAAGCCTTTCCCCTTCCAATAGATGGAGGTGGTGGTGGTGGCACATTAGACACCTTTCCGCCTGGTAGTCGTGGACCCAACATTGTATTGCAACCTTGTGATGGAGGTGGCGCAGCAGGAGGTTTTGGTACAGTGGGTGGAGGTGGAGGTGGAGGAATAGGAACTGACTGAGAAGGTCCCATAGGAGGTGGAGGGGGCGCAATAGGAGGTCTTGGTGCAAGGGGTGGAGGAGGAGGTGGAGGAATGGGACCTGACCAAGAAGGTCCTGTGGACGATGGAGGTGGAGGTGGCTGAGGGATATTAGTATTCTGATGTTGAATAGGAGAAGCAGGACCACAATGAGAGGAAATGTTAGTAGATATTGCAATTAGAGGTGGAGGTGGAGGTGGAGGTGGAGGTGGTGGAAGTGGTGGTTGTTGGAGTGGCTCTTGGGTTTTAGATTTGGTACCCTAGAAAGGTGGGGGCAAGGGTGGGGGAAGGGGTGGTGATAGCAACTGAGAGGAAAGTGCAGGAGAGGGTGGGGCTAGGGATGGTGGCATCTCTTTGGAAGTGCTGAAAGGGAGTTTGGGAGGAGGTGGGAGGGGAGGAGGTGGTGAGCCCCAGTTTGTAGCTGCAGGCAATGTTGAAAACATTCTACCAGATAAACTATGAGGAGGAAGTAGTGGAGATGGTGGAGGACCTCTTTTAGAGGTTTCAACCAAAGATTTAACGGAATTCCCATTGGAAAAACTAGGAAGAGGAGGTGGTGAAGGTGCAGGTGACAAAGGTTTAATAATATTGACAGATGAAGTTTGATGCGGTGTAGGAGCTGATGGTGGTGGAGGTGCACACCTTAAAGAAAGACTTCTCCCAGATATTGGAGGTGGAGGTGGAGGTGGAGGTGGAGGCGGAGGTGGAGGTGGAGGTGGAGGTGGGGCTGGAGGTGCTGCCAGTACAGAAGGTGTTGAAGGTGGCAGTGGAGAAGCTGAAAAAGACGGAGTTCCTGAACTTGAAACTATATGAACAGTTTCCACAGATGCATGAATTACATCATGTAAACCATCACTTTCTAAATTTAAAGGAACTGAATCAACAATATCTGGTGGTGGAGATCTTGCTGGATCAACCAAAGGCTTATTGATTACGTCAAATGCTTCATCTGAACTACCAGCAGTGCTAGATGCATTATTCTCTTTCTCAGAGTTAGCAGGAGATGCATATAAATTTCCTTTGTTCTGCAATCTGGACAATTCTTTTACATCACTCAAGATAGAAAGTTGCTTAAGTAGACACAAGGCAGCATCATCACTGTTATCAACCCACTCAACACCACTAAAAAGTTCTTGAACCCGAGAAAAAGCTTCAATAGGTAATGCCCCTTTCTCTTCACCATTTAAAATTGTCATAGAAGCCTTAGGCGGAGAGGAACTTTCAAACTCTCCAAAAAGAACCTAAATTTAGAAGTTCATTGCATTAGATAAGAGATGGTAAATGGAGAAGAAACCATACAATCATGAGTTCATGACTAAAGTCAATGATATTTAGGTTTTGACAAAAAAAAGGAAGCCAGGGACTCAGAAACTGAATTGCTTAACATGGTTGTCCTTTGTTTTTCTTTCTCTTGATGTATCCAAACCTAATAAAGTCTCAAAAAGATATTTACCTCAGCTCGGAATCCTTTTGGATACTGCTCCTTTGAGTCCCAAAGAATGTCCAAGTTCTCTGAGTTCAGCATCAATATGTTGGATCGAATAAATGCAGTGTTGAACATTACACGAAACATCATAACTTCCCTTTCGGGATCCAAGTCCAAATGGACACACTCTAATACAACATCACCTTGCACAAAACAGTGGATGTCAATTTTTATCACATCACAGTCTGCCTGCAACAAGAGGCAATTCATTTTTGACCAGTTAGCATTACAAATATAAATCAATAGAAAAGGTGGGAAAAAAAAAACTTTACCTGACGAAAATGTCGAAGCATCTTCTTTTTCTTGGACATGGAGAAGAGCATCTGCATGTAGAGGCCATCCATCTCTGCTATGATCATTCCGACCAAATATACGGATGACTGGCCTGCATCCATTTTGGACATCAAAGCTTGGAATGGCTCGAAGAATGATACAATCTAAAGAAAGAGCACACTCGGGAGGAGGCCATTCAGGAGCTATATTCCTTCGTGCTACATACTGAAGGTAGCGAAGCTGAAAAGGGAAGGGATTTAAAGGTGAGAGGAGCTGCAGGAAACCTTTAGGAGCCTCTCGATGAACAATTTCAAGAGTCTTCCGCTCTCCATTGTGCAGTTTTTTAAAAAATAAGAAAGTAGCTAACAAAAATGCCAAAAGTGGTCAACCCCCTCTTTCACAATGTAGAAGAATAACATTTTGATGATTCCCAAGTGAAAGCCAACTCTCACAAATACGAAGAAAATGCTGAATCAGAGACAATGGAAGTAGGGGACAACCCTCTACTGTCGTGGATACTCAACAACAGTAACATCATATTGACTTCACATTTCTGCAAAATGACTTGGTTTTTCACCCTCACGAAAATTTAAAGTGAGAAATAACGACACGGGGAATTCTTCATCTAAATCAGTTACAATTTCGTGCAGATACACTTGGTACATACCGTCAGGCAAGACTTCAGTGGAGAAGCACGAATCAAAAACTGCATTAAGTTAGATTGAATTAATTTAATAATCAGGAATAAATATGTACCACGAATAACACAGATAAAATAAAATAATACAAGTTGAGGTTATAAAACTTGATCATGTACCATATACTCTTTCAACAAATTCAAGCAAGCCATCCGGGGGTCTTCTATAAAAAAAATATACTGA
Source organism: Firmiana major (assembly GCA_033439115.1). NCBI lineage: Eukaryota > Viridiplantae > Streptophyta > Magnoliopsida > Malvales > Malvaceae > Firmiana > Firmiana major. The sequence continues at coordinate 80,274,905 of CM065902.1, forward strand.
GGAGGGTCATCTCTGCCCAATCAATTTCACGCAATGAGCTAAAACCCTGACAACAACAAACCCGCCAAATTGTTTCACTTTGTTACCACATGCTTG
>CM065902.1:80282500-80285628 GCA_033439115.1 Firmiana major
GGGTTTATGGGGTAGGTAGGGTTTAGGGTTTAGGGTTTGAGGTTTTTAGGTTTAGGGTTTAGGTGTAGGGTTTAGGGTGGTGTAGGGTTAGCGGTAGGGTTTAGGGTTTAGGGGTTAGGGTTTAGGGTTGTAGGGTTTAGGGTTTAGGTAGGGTGAGGAGGGGTTAGGGTTTAGGGCTTGCTAGGGTTTAGGGTAGGTTTAGGGTATAGGGTTTCGGGTTTAGGGTAGGTAGGGTTTAGGGTTTGAGTAGGGTGTAGGGTGTTAGGGTGAGGGTTTTGGGTTTTAGGGTTTAGGGTTTAGGGTTTATGGGTAGGTATGGTGGTAGGGTATGGTTGAGGGGGTAGGGATCTAGGGTGTAGGGTTTGGGGTAGGGTTAGGGTTAGGTAGGGTTTTGGTAGGGTTAGGGTGTAGAGTTTAGGAGGGTTGAGGGTGAGGGGTTGGGTGTAGGGTGTTGGGGTTAGGGTGGTAGGGTTAGGTGGGGTGAGGGGAGAGGGGTTAGGGGGTTGGGTTTAGGGTGAGGGTTTAGGGTGGTGAGGGGTGGAGGGTTGGGGAGGGGTTTGGGGGTTGTGGGGTGTTAAGGGGGTGTTTGGGAGTAGGGTGTAGGGGTTTTGGGTCGTGGGTGGTTGGGGGTGGGTGGATGGGGTAGAGGGTTTAGGGGTGGTGGAGGGGTAGGGGGAGGGTTGTAGGGGGGGGAGGGTTGTAGGGTGTAGGGTGTAGGGGTGAGGGGGAGGGTTTAGGGGTTGAGGGTTGAGGGGTGTAGGGTGTGGAGGGTTGTAGGGGTCGAGGGGGAGGTGGGTGGGAGGGGGGTTGTGGGGGGGTGGGTGAGGGGGGGAGGGGGTGAGGGGTGAGGGAGTAGGGGTAGGGTAGTGGTGGGGTGGGAGGGGTGCGAGGGTGGTGAGGGGTGGAGGGTAGTGGGGTGAGGGGGTGAGGGTGTTGGGTGGGGGGGGTAGGGTGGCGGGGTGAGGGGGTTTGGGTGAGGGTGTTGGGTGGAGGGGAGAGGGGGTAGGGTGTAGGGTGGCTGAGGGTGGTAGGGGGGAGGGTGGAGGGTGTAGGGGGTGAGGGTGTGAGGGGGGGGGGGGTGGGGGGAGGGGGTGTAGGGGTAGGGGTGGAGGGGGGAGGGTGGGAGGGGGAGGGGGGAGGGGTGTAGGGGGGTGGGGGGAGGGGGGGAGGTGGTGGGTGTGGGTGGGGGGAGGGGGTTGCGGGTGGTAGGGGGGGGGGGGGGGGGTGGGGTTGAGGGTGGTGTGGTGTGAGGGGGAGGGGTGAGGGTGTGGGTGGAGGGGGGAGGGGGGGATGGGGCTGAGGGTGGTGGGGGGAGGGGTGAGGTGGAGGGTGGAGGGGTTTGAGGGGGGAGGGTGTGAGGGGGGATGGGGTGGAGCGCGCGCGGGGACTACTCGCCGCCTCCGGTGGGGGGTGGGGAGTGTGAGAAACCCGATTAACTACGTAAGGTACCGTAAACACGATTTCCACGATTCAAGTCCGGTCCCGCTCGAACCCGTATCCCTCCAGTATACCCGGTCCCGTATCCCGATTCCGGTATATCCCGTTCCAGATACTTATACCGTTTCACGTTTTCCACAGATTTCCCGAATCACCGTCACCGTATCACCGAATGTACCGATACAATACACGATAATACCGTATCAATCCCGGTATACAACGTTACCCGAATTCCACGGTTTCCGATCCGTTTCCAGTTTTCCCGATATCCCACAGATTCCCGTCAACCTAACCAGTACACCCGTTCCAGTAAGTTTCCCCGATTTCCACGTATTACCGATTAACGTAATACCCAGGTAACCCGATTTACAGTTTCCCAGTTTTCCCGCTATACCCGATATCCAGTTAAAGATTAGCCAGTTACCGTTTCCCGTTTCAACCGTTTTCACAGTTTTCGACAGATTACACAGTCACGTATCCGAATCCCGTATCACGTAAACCAGTTTCCCGCTATCCCGTTACGATCCCGGTATACCCATATTCCCGATATCCCGTAACACCAGAAAACCCGTATTCCCGTTTACAGTATCACCTTTTCCCAGTCCCGATTCCCAGATTACCAGTATACACAGTTTACAGATTCACGTATTACACCGATTCCCAGATTACATCCTTATCCCGATACCCAGTTACCCGTCCGTTTACCCTGTTTACCCGTTCAAGTTACCACCGTACACCGTTTTCCCGTAAGTTACCCTGTAACCCGATTACCGATTCCCAGATACCGTTTACACCAACAGTTATCCCCGATTCCCGTTTACTCGTTTAACTACCGGTTTACCGTAACGTTTTACCCGTTTTCCCGTATTACAAGTAACGTTTCCCGTTCCCGTTTAACGTATACCCGAACAAGTTTTCCCGTATACACGTAACCACTTTTCCCGATTCCCAGTAATCCCGTTTACACGAATCCCGTTACAAGTTCCCGTTCCCGTTTAACGATTCGCGATACGTTTAACCGTAAAACCGATAACACGTATACCCGGTAACCCGAATTCCCGTAATACCCGTTTTCCCGTTACACGTTACACGATATACCAGTTTTCGCGATTCCCGATTCCACGTTTCCGATTCCCGATACCCGTTTCACAGTTTAACAGATTACCATCCCGTTCAGTACAGTTAACACCGTTATCCACGTTTCACGATATACACCGTTTCCCGTCCCGTAACCCGATATCCGTACACTTTATCCAGATTCAAGTCCATAATAACACGATTCACAGTTACCACGATTCCGATCAAGTTTACAACCGATACCCAATTCCCGTTTCACCCCCGTAACCAGATTCACGAATCCCGATTTCCCTAATCTCCCCGTTACCAGATCCTAACCCGATAACCAGAACCAGTATCCACGTATCCCGTTACCCGAACACGTAACCAATCACCCAGAATTCCCGTTACCCAGTCCGATTATCCAGTATTCCCGTATACCCGTGAATCCCCCGATTCCACGTTTCCCGTTTCCCGTATTCCACGTAATCCCAGTTTCCGATATTACCCGATAAACGTATACCGTTTCCAGATTTTCCAGATTACACGTATCCCGAAACCCGCATTACCCTATTAACAGATACCCGTTTCCCGTAACCCGTTACCCGATTCCCGTAATCACGAAACCCGCTATT